>KZ505658.1:1067872-1152779 GCA_002844005.1 Limosa lapponica baueri
GTAGTGGATGCCCCATCCCTGGAGGTGTTCAAGGCCAGGCTGGATGGGGCTTTGAGCAACCTGGTCTAGTGGGAGATGTCCCTGCCCATGGCAGGGGGGTTGGAACTTGATGATCTTTAAGGTCCCTTCCAACTCTAACCATTCTATGATTGTATATTATTGAGCAAGGCCAGCAGAAGTAAATATTCATAGATTGGATAAGAATACAGTTTCTATAAAATACACACTGCCGAATGTCTCATTCTGCTTTCCAAAATGCATTACTCCTCTTGAAGCCAATAAGATTAGGGTAAAGTTGGAAGCTAGTTCTCTCTCACTCGTAAAGAATGTATTTAAAATGGAATTATCTCTTGCCTGCAGCCTGTAAAGGAATTTTCGTAGATGTTAAACCATAAACACCTTTTGGAAGACTGGCACAATGTGCACTATACATATTTATAGTTAAAATGCCTCAGGTCTGTATTTTAAACATGTAGTTGTGGTCTAATAGTGTCAGTAAGCTGTAGATTCGCTTTAAATTGCATCTCAGTTTGGGTATGAGAATCGGGCTACAGATCTAGAGTTGATGACAGTATGTTTTATGGCTGTCTGCCTGTTTTGCATGGCATGGATTTTAGTACTGTTCAGGCATTTCATATGCTCATTTAGTGGAAAGACCAACATTAACACCTCTGATGTGGAGCAGTGCAGTAAAATGATAGTGCAAAGGCCTTCCTGCTTGTAAACAAGTCCACTAGATGTCCCTCCAGCTCTTTGTCATGATAATGCAAGGCTGATTTTCTCAGACCAAATAGATCTAAGATGAAGAGCACTGCATTTTATGTCCCATATCTTGCATACATAGCTCTTCCTGGGTTCCTACATAAGTTATGAGTCTAACATAAATGCATTTTCAGAAGGTGAAGGTAGGCATCTTTCTTCCATGTGTGTACACATGTGGTTTTGATTTTTCGAATTCTTTTTGTCCTGACTTTCCTTTTTAACACAATTTTTGCAACAATTCAAATGGAAGGAAAATGCAGTCTCTCACTGTATGGATAAGAGGCAGATAGAACACCGGGATGGAAAAGTGAATGCATTTGTAGGTTTTGGCTGGCTTTTTACAGGAAAAAGACAATTTAGCTCAGTATCAACATTTCTGCTCTGCAGGTGAAGACTAGGCTAGGAGTTAATCTAACACAGCAATCTAGTTTAGTGGCCTGATCAGCCATTCAGTCTTACTTTACTCTGAAAGTGGCCAACTCAGATACCTCAGAAAAGTTAAGACACTTTTTCACTACGCCCTGAAACATGAAGATTAATCTCCTCTCAAATGCTGTTAGCTCTGTTCCATGATTTCTTCTGCTACCTCTGAACATGTAATCTCCTTTTCCATATTGCTACTGTTCTGATGCTTGTGACATTTGGAAATGTAGTTCCAGAGTTTGAGTAAATATCCTGTGAGATGATACTCTGTTTTGATTGAATCTCCTCTTACTTTTGGGGTTTGACACAGAGAAAATGAATCTCTGTCTTGTTCTTTGTACTTTTTAATCCCACAGCCTCTTATTCACCTGCTTTCTGAGAAAAATAATCCTTATATTTTTATGATTTCTGCTGATATACCTACTCTTTTTCATCACATTTCCCTTGATTTTATCCCTCAATTTCTCTATGCTATGTTTTTCTTGGTGAGGTGACTAGTGTGGCATAAATTTCTTTAGATGACAAAACCACAGGAGATGCAGTTAGTACATTGGTAACTTCTTAACAAGGACACCAATTCATACATAGCTGTATGGAACAGTATGTCCATATTTTCATTGGCAAGATAATATACTAGCAATATTAGATATAGGCAAAATAAATTAGTAAAGATACGGAAAAAATAGCCCTTTGAGTAGCTTCATCTGCAGCACTACTCATATAATGATTACACAGACTGATAGTTATTTTTAATGGAGATAAAATTGTGTTGAAAATAAGGGATATTGCTTTATAATCAGGAGGTGCTTTTGTTGTTAAAATTTATGTGGCCATTCCATTATCTTCTGCTTGCTGTGCATCCTGTCTCTTGAAACACATCTCCCGTAGTGACATAGCAGGTGTATCTAGATACAGACTTAATAGAGAGTTAGTAAGTGCTCTGTAGAAACATTTGCTACGTGTCAAGGATGTAAATAGTGTAGGACAGACCCTTACATTTTAATCTTCTGCGGTAGGTTTATGCTATAATCTCAGGCAAGAGAAGCTTGGTTATGAGATGTGATAACTGAAAGCAAGAAGACCTCAGACAAAAACCCCTGGTGATTCAGAGAGACAAGAACAGCACTATTTACAACTAGAGCAATAGTTCCTCAAATCTTCTAGGTTCCTTCTGCTCCAGCTGTGATCAACATAGCTCAGTGAAATTTAATATTATTTAGCTGAAGATGTGGGTAAGACATGGTGGAAAGAATTATTTTCTCTGCATGGAGATGCAAAATGCCTTGAACATATCTGACAATGACAGTGGGTTGGAGTGAGGATCGGGGGAGAAAGAGAGTATACAAAGAGGCAGCAATATTGCTGTGCTGATTTACATTAGTAAATCAGACCACTGGACTCTGAATCAGCTCTGGTACAGAAATACACTTCAAGCCCTTATCAATATAACAGGCTAACCTATATCCAAACCAGAAGGTGGTAACACTACGTATCTAGTAAAGGCAAAGATCAAATTCTGTTTTCTTCTGTTGAGAATTTGACACAAATCACGAAAGACATTTTTCTCTGACCATGGGCACACAGGAAGTTTAGAAAACTGCAAGTTAATTCACTGTAGGAAAAGATTCTAAGTACCAAAAGGAAAAAAAGGAGGGAGAATTAGAATGACCAGTCAGAGAAGTTTATCCCTCCGCTTGTAGGATTTCCTGGAGTAAGCAGAAATGGGGAAGATAGTGACATTGTCCTATATCGGGAAATTGGAAGCCATGGCTCAAAGGATCTGTATATAATTGTTACAAAGGGATAGGAAAGGTTTTATGTTGAATATTTAGCAGTCAGAGACATATTTTGATCATGGTAAAGTCCATGTTCACATGCAGACTGGGTTGCTAAGGAGCTTCTCAGGGCGTAGCAATATTAAGGGATCTGGTGATCCCCTGTACCCCCATAACACCTCCGTCTTGGTCCTTCTAGCCTGCTTAGATCCTTTGTACCTGCTGTGGTTTTTTTACTCTTCCTGTGATATTGCCTGTCAGGGATAGGAAGGAGCAGGGGAAGGAATTAGCAACATGTTTTCCCCTTTCTCTTTTGCTCAACTTTTCCCCTTCTCTCCTCCTCTCCCCTTAGATCATGGGAAACCAGCCAATGGAAGGAAGATTAGGGAGGCTGCTCGTAAATTCCTTTCCTATCACTGTTCCCATTCTGAATGAAAAATATGTGCCTGTACTCGTCCTCTAACTCCTTCTAGTCCTAAAGATGTCACTTTATGTCTATCTCTTACCCAACCACCTGACTCGGTTTTCCTATCCAGTTCCCCTGTTTGCCGGCTGCTGTTTTTAGGGATTATTAAATAGAAAGGATCGTTATTTGTTGGTTAGTTAATCATATCAGTGATAGAAGTCTTCAGAAGGGCAATGCTCTTTAAATTCCTAGCTGCTGAAGTTAATAACTCATATTTTTACAAGTATCTCATTGGCAATTTTGAGAGTCTATATGAAGATAGATTTCAGGATCAAGTCATTGTTATAGAAATTGGCTCACATTGTTCAAGTAGTAAATAGCCTCATCTGCACCAATTTTTTCAGTTTGGGTCAGGGATGTGAACTGATGCACTTGTAATACATTGAGGGTTCTATTTGCCATCTCAGACACCTAAAGATGGATTCATAAACTTCTGACCTTTCTTTACTTTGTAAGAGAAGTCGTACTACTGATCCTTGCCTGGACAGATGGTCATTATTTGTCATGTAAAAAGAAGCACCAAACTATGTGGGATTCTTTGTGTAATATTCTTCAGCGTGGTTGCCACAAGGAAATAATTCACTTTTATTTATTTAGAAAATGGCTTTTACTAAATCCCTGCCTGTTACACCTCAAGTCTTCCTTGCAAAACATAAGCCAGAGAACAAATTGACCAAGATCGTAACATACATATGATATGTTTTCCTGTTGGACAAAAATGTCCTATTTTGGATTGACTGACAAGATATTCTATTCCTTATTTATTAGTATTTTAGAAATTAGGTAATGTTAATGTGATAATGGAAAATGAAGAGATAAACATTACTTGTTAAACATTATTATGTCTTTTGTAGTTCAGACAGTCATAACAGATAGATAATGCATGACAACAAAGCCAGGCAAGAACATTATTAATTGTTCTAGATGGAAATATTTCCATGATAAAAATTTCAGTAAGGATTTTCTGTACATGTCTGTTGTCTTTACCTTTTAGAAAGTCTGTTACTTGAGAAGTCAAATCTATAGAGTAATTCACAGTAACTGCAATTTCAGTACTTTGAAAGACGTAGGTTTATAATTGCAAAAATCCTCCTCAAATATATCTATTTGGAGTAGTTTTTACAGGCCAAAAGATAGTCACGAATAGGCTGTTAATGATCCCAGATTCCAGACCTGCAATCTAATAACTATTAGTCTACTTCAGGGCTACCACAGAGCTCTACTTCCCTCTGATGACACTATTTTAAGTAACACAACTGAAAAAAGCTCATTTGTCAAGGATGATAAGACTTAGTCCCATCCTGGAGAACATGGAAAAATCAAATTGCATCTAGGTTGTGTCTTTGGGATTGTCTGTCTGTGAAAATTTAATTTGTGCTTATGAAGTTCACATAGTGGCTGTGCTCATGATTACATGATATAATGTTTTAGGGATACAGCTTGGTGAGATCATTTGTATGCACTCCGCTTTCACCAGAAAGGACAGGTTCATGTTTTAACAAGGGGAAATTCTCAACCCATAAGTTAATTGCTTTGTCATGAGGATGAGAGGGGCCATTTGAAGATCTGAGTTTATTTTCCTTCTTCACTGTCCCATCCCTTTTTGATTGTTAATTCTCAGGAAAAGAAATACATGAAATACATGACTGGAAGTGAGCCTAAGCCTCTCTTCAGTGCTCTTGGAGAACTTGTCAACGAAAGTTTTTAATGATACCATTTCTAACCTTTAATAAACCATCAGAAAAAAAGATCTACAATTTTACTTATCACAGCTTGCGTGGAATGTAAGGGTTTATAGTGTAGTTGGTGACACCATTAATTAGTTACTTGGTTTAGGAACAACCTTAGATATTGTAATAAAGTATGCCAGTTTCTTAAAAATAACCTCAAGCAAAATTTCACTGCTGTTCTCTGACCTGAATTATCTTCTCTTCACAGTAGAATCCGTGCACATTAATGGATAATTGCTACAGGCAATTATCCTGGGCACCAAGTGCATGTCTTGACTGTGTCTAACTCTACACTGCAGTAAGATGGGGGTGCCCCCCTTCTCTCATCCTCCATCAGCAGCAAACCCAGGCAGGGAGGGCAGGCAGGGAAGGAGGGAGGTGTGACATGTTCCTATAGCCCCCCCCAGGGCAGAAGATTGGGACAGCAGGGTTAATGATGATTCTAACGCTCTCTTACCAAATTTAGGGAAAAAAATGTGCTAATAAGATGGCTTTATTTGTAATAAAATGCATATTGTCCTTTGCTCTTCTGCACCCTCCTCTACCACCTATATTTTACACTAATAAGAGTTTAAATTGAAAGTGTGGGGCATCTCCTGAGATGAACTGGTACTTGTGCCTCTTGTGACGTGGTGAAAGTGACAGTACCAATTATGTAGGAACAGATCACCTTTACCCTAATTTCATCAGATCAAAAGCCATCTCTTCACAATTTTATGTATAAGTGTGGTGTCAGCAAAAGCTGTATTACTTTGGTTATTAATGCAAATAAAGGATGTTTATTGAAAGATGTAGTTCATTGAACACTCTCTGAACTGACTTTCTCAGAAGTCAAAGATTCTGTGCTGAATGTCATGGAAAACACTTTCTTTTTCCATTTTAGTCATCCTATTTACTATGTGCCGCTTCTCAGATCTGTCATCATGCCGTTGTTCTTGCCTGATGTTTTTATCCTTTTCTTTCTGTACATTAGGTTATTTTGATCCTGGCTTTTATTTTCTTTCAGTTGGGTAATTAATAGAGCTGGCTTCACTCCCTTTATGCCCATGCTGAATTTGCCTCATTTCTATTTTGCTTTTCAATTCATACGTCAGCAGAGATCTCTAGTTACAATAGCTTCATGTTTCCTGGAAGTTCTGCGTCACGGGGTCAAATTTATCCCTGGTGTATTTTCCATTGACACAGAAATTACACCAAGAATGAATCATCCTCTGGTGTTTATGTTCATCTGGTCTTATTTTTTCCCTCAGACATTGTTCGTTTATATTAATCATGTAATACTGGTAGTCATTTGAATGATATGAAATCAAATTACATTGTTTAGGGGACTTGGAAAAGACAAGAACAATGAAATAAAATTATGGAAGCCACAGATCCAGGCTAGACCTGTTTCTTTCACATAATGTACGTAGTACTCACGGTAGTACTAAATCTTATTACAGGCTTTTTTTTCACTGTTGTGAACAAAAGAAATGTATGACGGGAAAATAGATTTTAGAGATAATCTTACATTTGGGAGTACAAAAGCTGCAGCTGCCTCTGACCCCTATACAGAACGAAAAGGTGGCTAGCTGTCAGCTAGCTTGAAAGTGATGTACACTAAAAAACAAGTAGAGCAGGTCTGAGGTCTGATATGGGTGCTTGATATGGAGTTAAACGGTGGAGCTTGTCATTGTGTTTGTTAACAAACCTAGGAAACTACACATACAAAAAGGCAAAAGTAGTATCAAAGTTGCAAAATATTTGAATCTAGCGGTTTCCTCCTCAAGACTGTCTGGTCACCAGCAGTTGGGAGACAAGCATAAGAAAAATGAGATTTCTTATTCTCAGTTCAGTAGCTTTCTTCACCAACGTCCTAAATAGCTGATAAAGAAATTGGCTGCATCCCTGCATCCCTTGGCCCTAGCGCATTCAGTGAGTCTGTGGGGATGGTCCCAGCACTGCTGACAGCAGGAGGAGCTGTAAGAGGGCGGAAGAGTTTCTGAAGCTGTTTCATTGATCTTCACCTGAGCTGAGATGCAGCAGTACCCAGACAGTTACATATATATATATACTCCTTGCCAGCTAACCAATATATCAGCGCATAGTGGTGTGATCCAGGTGTGAGACTTCCCTGCCCAGCCCTCCCCCAGCCAGGGAAAAGGAGTTCTGGAAAGTAATCTGGATTTTGTCTGGATCATCATGATGACAAATACTATTGTTTCCCACCAAACTGAGGCTGAATTTCAACCCAGCATGAGGAGCCTTCTCTTTGATGCCTCACAGGGATCACTCTACAAAGGTAAAACACGTTGTAGACTGTAATAGTTCAATTGCTTCACACATTAAAAAAATATATACTGAAAGTCTTTCTTCTGGCATCTGCTCTTCAATGATGCATATTGCACAGCACCCAGTTGTTTCTTGTGAAGGCTATTTAAATTGGGGGTAATGGATGGGGCAGGCTTTGATTACAAAAGGTGAAATTATGGGATCTCTGGAGCCTGCTTGCTTCATTTTAAGCTCATTCTGAGGCTGTTTCTGCCCCAGTCTTATTACAGAACTGTGAGCTGGGGAGCAGGAATGAGCCCTAACTTCCACATCTTCTGCACTCCAGTGCTGTGACGGGCTGGAAACTTTTTTTAGCTCTAGCATAACAGTGAAGCAGGCTGGGGCCAAGATAAATACACATGTGGGTGCTAGAGTGTGTCAGTTGGTATTCCTGGTCCCAAACCATGAGACAGCAAAGGAAGAAGAGCCTTGGTGCTTCAGAGATGCAAGGAGAGCTGGGGAAGGAGTCAAGGTGAGAGTCTTTTGTAATGCATGTGTCCAGTATCCTTGCCTTCATACATATTTTTGTAAAGTAAAATTTGAGGTACCTAATCCTTGCACACTCCATTTTTTAAACTATAAATGAAACCAGGACAAATATTTTGGGTTTTTATTTCAGTTGTCAAAACTATCAGCAAATTTAATCCTAAACTCACCAAAACATTGAGTCCAAAAGAAAAAGACAAGGTTTGACAACTGTATTTTTGCAAATTTGTGGTAAAAGCATGAAGAAGTGACATATATTATTCACTAAACAGCCAGACAGAAAAATTACTTCTTACTACTACTTTCTTACTTCTCCCTACCGAGACATTCTGGACTGGAACTTTTGAAGATGTGAGAAACCGAGATTCCGTTCTTTTGCAATTCAAAGGAATTTGAACCCGTATCTCACAACAGAGTTCACTAACCACTATTGTGTGCGTTACTCCAGAGAGGATTCCTTTCAAGTACTCTTCATGATGTTCAGCATTGCATAGAATACTAAACCTTTTAGTGGATAAAGAATAGGAATTTAGCTATCTTGCTGTTTTTTCTCTCTTTACCCTGATAGATATTTAATGTAAAGTGGACTTACTCTAATAGAAGAGACTAAGAACAGCACTCAAGTATACCTTGGAGTGGTTCAAACTCTCCCTGGGAGGTGGGAGATGAGTTTAACTGCTCCTAGGAAGTGGAGGAATCCTGTATCCTCCAAATAATCTTAACTGCAAATGTCCCATATCTTTCAAATACTCTAAAACTGCACTGTTAGTGTTCATGATATAGGGAGGAGGTACTCACTACTTATTTCCTTAAGTCTGCCTCCTCTTGTATTGCAAGTAAAAGAGCCCAAATTGTTTGCTTGATGGTTGCTTCAAGGATGTTCACCTGTGAGAACCAGAGTGAGAGGTGTAAAACCTCATCGTGAAAGATGTAAGACCACACTGACGAAAGCCTTTAGGGAACAGACACAAGTGCCCATCACAACCTTCTGGTAGAAGCCAAACAGGAGTCAACAAGATGTTTTGAAGTAATCTCACTCAGCCGTAGCAGGTCCTGCAGGCATATCAGCAGCACCTCCACATCAGAGACTGATGAGAGATCAACTAAAATTGGCAGGAATACTTACTGAGAATGAGAAGTAATTATAATGGGGAAAAGTAAAAGAAAGCAGGAGTAATGCTCAAAACTACAAAGACTAATGTGGAAATTTGCACATGAATGTGACTTGCAGTTCTTTATTTCCCAGTATGTGATCTTGAGCAAATTCAGACCAAGTACTGTCTTTGTTCACTGCTTTAATAGCTACAAACCTCCTTAAAGGAAAGACGCTTTTATCATCTTATCAACTTCATGTGAAATAGAACCTGTCTGTCTAAAGCAGCCCCATGTCTCAAGGTGCCCTACAAAGTAGGAGCTTTGTAGAGACTGATTGGGCACTGACATATAAGCAAATGGAATGGACAGGTGTGTTTGACAATAACTTTTACACAGTATTTTGTTTGAAGGCCTGGAAGAGCTGCCCAGCTGTGCTGCATAATCTTGTTACATTTTTTTTCATGTCATAAAGTCAGTCTGACAGAACTAGGATGTGATGAAAAGAAATGACTCTTACACACATTTTAGTGGGCCTCTGGCTTATCAGGCTATTGCTAAACAATGGTAACTGGGGTTATGTGCAGATGGTTTCCATGTGGTGGTAGGCCTGTCTTTGTGTGCTTCTGACACAGGAGCGCCAATTTCAATATGAATTAATGTATAACAAACTGTTCATATGTTGATTAAAGATTTATGTCTTGCGAGACAAGTTCTCCAGTGTTTTAAACTATTATTGACACAATGATGGCAGTTTCCAAATGTGAATATTCCTCCACATCAACTCATATCAATGTTGTTTAGCTGTTGTTTAAATATTTAAAACTCAATTTTAGTTTAAAAATGCAGACATCATAAAAGATTTGTTTTTACTTGTTTTTAAACAACTGAAAAAAGGGGACAGGACTGAAAGTACAGATATTTTTAGATTTAATTTGAAGTGGCTTGCAGATTAGAGTAGTGTATTTAATTTTAGAGTAATATATTTATTCTCCTTGCAGGTTTTGGAATAACATGTCCATATTATGAATTCACTCTGATAAATATTTCTTGCCTCTCTCTTTCAAACAGACATCCAATGCACAGCATGAGAAAATGTGAATGTAATATTTGGAGAAGCACGATAAACATTTCAAAATCCAGCCCAAATATCATCAAATATATTCCTCGTTGGGAAGAGAGACTGTAATTAACCTACTTAAGCTTTTCACCATGGACGATCACAGTTGTTTTCATTTCTTTCAGGAGCACATCCTTGGAAGTATGTGGTATTTTAAAGTATGGATAAAACCTCGTGGTTTTTGTTTTACTTTGAGAAGAGAGTTTTATTGCCATATTCAAAAGCGTGCCTTCGCCAGGGCTCCTCTTGGTAGGGAACTCAAAGTTTTTTATAAAGTTTTTTATGAAAAACTAGGGACCTATATTCTTCCAAATTTGCACTCCAATGACAGCACCTAGCTGTATATGTAGGACAAAAGGAATCCTGTCTTTCTTGGCTCTCTGAGTAGCTATAAGCACGTCAGAGTTTTGTCAAAAGTTCTGAAACTTCTGTCTGTGCTACTGGGGTTCATAAATCTCTGTGGATTCTGTTTAAATAAGACACAGCTTTCACTGCACCTAGAGATCAATAATCACTTGGTAGCAGAGTGTAACATTCCCTGGCACCGGCTTTTTGCGATCAGCCTAACCCAAACTAACTCTAACTGTGACCTTGAGACTTTTGTCAAGTGTCCTGGAGTCTCCCATCAGAGAGGGAATGATGATATAGTTCATGGTTTTCTCAGTCTTTTCTTTCCCCGGGGGGTCTGTGTTACTGGCCTAGGAAACAGGCCTTGCTTAGCATGTCTGCTACCAGCTGTGACTTCTCAACAACTTATTTTCCATTTCTAGTGCTGCAGTTGTTCTCTGGGGTTAGTGGCTTTGTCAGGATGGTTTCTCATGGCTTGTGATTGGGTTGCGTTCCCACTGATGCTCAAGGGTGATTAAACTATTCCTTTCCAAAGAGCACAGGCAGTAGCTGATAGCCCTGGCTGCCGATACTGTTCTACCCAGTAATTGTTCCAGTCAAAAGCAGCTATGCTGGGAAGGAATGACAGAACTTCAGGTTCTTTTAGAGCAGATGAACAACATGTCTGTACTTTTAGGGTCCTCATTGATCTCTTCTTCTGGACTTAGAAATCATGAGTTCTTTATGGAACAGCTGTTTCGGCAGCAGGGTTGGGGTGTGCTACTTGCTTCATTGTAGCCTCAGGCTTAGTTGTGAGGACACTCTTCAGAGAGAGCAAAGCACCTGAGAAATGCCTTGGAGGCAGTTTTCCTGCTTGAGGAAGGTAAGACCACAGCTCACTCTACAACATTCATCAAACCATGAGGGTTAAAGGGGATTTCTGAGCCACAGTTGTCAGCATGTGCCATCTCATTAGAAACTCTTTGTGGTGTGGGGCTTCAGGTGAGCATCACTTCTTCTCCAATATAGAGAGGTCTGAATTTTAACCCTTAGGCTGTTGTAATGTCATGCTCCATTTGTATGGGTAACCGACTTGCTCTTTTCTGTTTGGTTGTGGGAATGATGCAGATTGCAGGAAGGGTGGATTGTCCATGCAGCATGGACACACAGCATGCATGTTGTGCTGGAGGAAGATCCCTCTAATTTTGGGAGAGGTGGGATCCCATTTATTAGCATTTTCTACTCACTAATGTAGGTATTTTCTTCATTATTTCTCTTCTGTATTTTTCTGTAGAGCTGCAAGATATATGTGGTCTGAGATTTGCCTTTACCAGTAGTCAGCTATTTCCCCACCCCGGGGAATGAAGGTGTCCCCATCTGTGTTTTATCAGAGTAATGGGCTGCTCTATTTATGCCCTAAATATTCCACTTGCAGTAAAGTGTAATGCTTCTTTTCCACAGAGAAATGTAATCCAAGTCACAATCCTGCTCAAAGTAGATGTTGCTCTACAGCCTGGCATCTTAATCTATGCATACAAACTCTAACTACATGAACTATTACCTTTCATGTAATAGTATATCATAAGGTCAGAATGAGTGCTTTGGAATATATTCAGTTTTGATTTAGCTCACAGGTTGTGAATTCTTACAAAACACGAACCAGGTTCAGGTTCCTTGGAGCTGATGCTGTTGTGGATCTGGGTTCACGGATGCTCTGATTCCACCGAAGATAACAGGGGACATATCGTGCTTCACGTCATGTTGCAGTTTCAGGGGAGTTTTTGTTACAGACATGCCAATGATATTCAGAGCACATATCTAATTTCAAGCAGGCTCTGCTAGGCTAGTGCCATTAGACATATTGTTTGCACAGTTGGTAGAATTTTGAGGAGTGTTGAAAGTAACAAGTGGATTCACTTGTATCTTTAAATTGCCAGGGAAACACAACCGTACAATCAATTTTTCCCTTGACATTGTCATCCTGAGCCAGCTTTGTTGAAAGCATGTAGCTTCAACATGCAAAGCATTGATGACTTCAGTTATTCTCTATCACATTTAGAGTGAGTAAGAGCCCAACATTTTTGCTTTACAGCAACTGAAGCAATTCAGTGTGTACTGAATTGCAGTCACTGAAGTCAAAGGGAGTTTTCTGTCTACCTGAGCAGTAACAGCACCTTCAGCAGGGCAGAAGGATTAGCTGAGGGGCTTGGCATACACCAGCGGGAAAGGAAGACGAAACATGGAGATGGTCATGGCAAAGGAGCAACAGCATTCAGCAAGCATTTGAAAAGTGCATGCCCCATCTTTATAAGCAGAGGATTCTGACAGTTGTTCCTAATCTGGCTGGAAGGACTTGGGCAAGTAGCCCTATGCAGGGGATGCTCAATCAAAGCAACTGAGCGTACATGCTCAGGAAGGAGTTTAACTTCTCAATTGTCAAAAAGTGATTCAGAAAAAACAGTAAGTCATGTTGCTGGCAGTAAGAATAAGCCTGATTTCTGTCTTCTTTTTAATTGTATTTGTTTAAATTATTAATCTTGTTGTCAGTAGCCAAATTCTCTGCAATGTGTTGAATGCATATCAGGTTGTTTTTTTTTTTCAGCACCTCTCATGATATGAGTAAATGGTCCAAGGACTGATCTCACTGATACTGTCCCCAGAAAAATAATCTTTTTCTGTTCCTATATTTTCCTGATCTGTTACAGAGGAGATTGTGAAGAATTTTGAACCAGCTGTCGTATTGTATTTAGATTTTATCTAATTTTATCATTTCTTTGTCCTAGGAATTGCATTAACCCATCTGTGTAAGAATTCAGAAGAGGAAGGATGAAAAATCTCCCATCTTCCAGTGTAAGGGGAGCACTCAGGGACAGTGGAGCTACTGAACCTTCTGTTCATGATTTTGTTCCTGCGCTCTCCCGTCATTCCCATCGAGAGCTTTAACTTTCTCAGTGGCTCAGTCAGTAACTTGTTGCTCCTTACATTTAATATAAGAGCACAGCCCATTTTGTAACATTTGCCAAACTATGAAGGATAAAATGGAGCTTTTAACTATAGCTGATGCCACATGTTTCCCATCCATAAACTTCTGGAGGTGCTGGAATCCAGGCAATCACATTTTCTTCTGCAGTATGGGGAGTATTCAATATGCTGTAATGCCTATTTCCCTCCACTCTTCTCTCTATTCCCTTTTCCCACACATTGTAGTTTGTGTTTAGAAAGATTTCCTGATCCTCACTGGGTGATTTTAGTTTCCAGACCTATGCTCAATGACTGCTGGGAGCCTAACAGCTAGGAACTGAAAAGACACGTAAAAGGCTTGGAAACCCAAAACACTGTTGCAGAATATTGCACAATCTGTCTTTCAATGAGTTACAGTTTTCAGAGGCTTTAACCCAACTAGCTGAGAATTTCATTGGCATGGTTACACAAAGGAACTGAGAACTGGTCATCTGCAAAGCAACCTTAATATATGTATGTTTTTAAATAAGTTAACTCATCTCTGTAAATGCCAAAAAATTATATGATTTTTGCAGTGCCTTGGGAAACTCAGCTGCTTTTCCAGCTTATTTTTATTTAATATCTTTTCTTTTGCCACAAAAAAGGCTGAGAAATCATACTGCCTCCTTTAGAAAAAGCTTTGTTTAGGGGATAAAAATGCAAAACCAGTCTGCAGGAGCCTCTTCTTTTTCAGCATCCTTTGAGGCTGACTCATGGTTTAGCTTTTTGTTTTTCCTCAACGGGTGACCTCCACACACAGCAATCCCATCAAGCAAGCTTATTCCACTTGCTCTGAATTATCTGACCAGCACCACTCTCTTACACAAAGCCTCATATAGAGCAAGATTTTTCTGTCCTGAAAACCTTTCATCAGCTGAGAAACCAGAATGAATGTATACATCTTCTTCTGTTCTGAAATTTCAAGGGAATAGGTTTGGGTAAGAATATACTTTTAAATGCAGTCTCACTCCAGCTGCTTTGTGTTATAGCTTGCTGTCCACAGCTTTTGTGTTCCATAGCAATATTAGAATACGTTAGGGCTCCTGTGGCCTAACTTCCTATTGTAAATCTCACACTGAAACCCCCGGTCATCTGAACTGCTGTACACACAACGTATTTATAGAGAGAGAAGGATACGGTGGCATCCCTCTTATCGCAGCAGAGAAGTGTGCTTTATTGCACAGAGGAATTAGTGTTACTGGGGATGATTTTAAGGATAAATCAGCTGCAAGTTCGATGTTGAAACCACAATCCTGTGGGTCACTAATAAATAGCTGCCATCTGCTTGAATGCATGGGTGCTACATACATTTCTCTTTAGTTCCACAAACCTTCTCTTATTTCCCTGTAAAAGGCTAATTTTCTGCTCTTATGTTTTTCCCTTTGCCTGTATATCTTCTCAATTATTAGTGTCATGCCTATTTCAAACTGAGGCTTTTCTCTATATATCAGCTCTTAGTAAAAGGAAGGAGTAATTGCCAAAAGGGGT
Organism: Limosa lapponica baueri; assembly: GCA_002844005.1. Lineage (NCBI taxonomy): Eukaryota > Metazoa > Chordata > Aves > Charadriiformes > Scolopacidae > Limosa > Limosa lapponica. The sequence continues at coordinate 1,082,852 of KZ505658.1, forward strand.
CTTTTGGCATAGTGGCTACTTAATATATTTAACAATTAATGAGGATGTAATCATTAAAACTAACTCAAACCTTTGATCACAGTCAAAATTTCCTTTTGTGAACTTAGGAATTGAAGATATTTACGTGGACACCTGTATAAATCACCTGTGTGTTTGTAGGTGTTGTATTTAAAGGGCCTGGATCACCTGCTGCTCCAGCTGCTGTGCATCTAATGTCAAAACCAGACCTGATTCCTAAAAAGTTTTCTGAAACAAGTAGTAGGTAGTAAAACTGTTTTCCTTTAGAAATGTTTAACTTCCCACCTACAATAGCTGAGTATGTTATACAACAGCAGATCAGATTTAAGCATAGAGTATTTGCATAATTGAGAGATGTTATTGATTAATGAAGTCCACCTGACAAATAAATTACCTTTATGGGTTTTTTTTGGGGGGGGGGTGTGTGTATGTATATATATATATATTTTTTTTTTTTTTTTTTAATGTATCAGCTATGGGCCTAAAACATGAACGCAAAGGTATGTTAATTCCAAGTTTCCAAGGTCTGTTGGTTTGCATGAGTGCATCAAATATTTCCAGAATAAGTCTGTTTACAACCGTGATTATGTATTGAGTTAAGAAACAGACAGAAATCAAACCCAACACTGATTCAACTAAAATTATTGTTATGCATTTATATCTGAATTTGGGATTTTAATGCTTGTCTGCAAGTCTGCTTGCCTGGCTTTTTTTTTAGAGGTGATATGTCCCTGAAGAAAGACACTCATAGCTAATGGGCATAGTGGTTTTGACAATAATAATGATGAATCAGTCCATTTTTGAAGGAAAGAATACAGTCTATAAAAGAATAAATGCACTTATTTAAAGGGTAAATGGCTGGTAGGCCAGAATGTTGAAGCAGAAATGTTTGAAGGTGCACTTTTTCCTTCTCCTTTAATGCAGCATTGGTATGTGCTTGGTCTTTTATTCTGTATGCTTTATATCAATGACATTTTATGAAGTCATTTCAGTTGTCACTAAGAATGTAAGATTATGGGTTATTTCACATGTTTCAAGCTTGGAAGAATGAATTAAAATAAATGAGACAATACTGTGGTATATCTTGGCAATACCTTGTCCAAAAACTTTAAGATGAACTGTATGTTTAATCTGCATCGATGAATTTCTGGTGTAAATAGATGTTGCTAAAAGAGAATCTGTGCACCTGTTTCTCTCAGAAATATTTGTATTTGTTGGAAGTTTTAGACTAGACATGATGTATTGACACAAGAGGGTGACTTTCATGTTGTTGAGTAAAGAGAGAAAAACATTTGATAAAATCAAATAGATGCTGTGTGTCTATGCTTATATTTATAATGGAGCTTTTTCTTTTTACATTTAAGCAGTAGAAATAATTCTAAAGCAAAAAGATCTACATTTTTTTCATATTACTGCTGTGAATATACATGTTGTTGGGATGTACAGTCCTAGTTAACTGAAAGCACTTGGAGATGTATTTGGCCAAAGATTTGCTGCGGTTGTGAATGGTAGGATTTGTGGATGGCAACGTGACATTGTCACTGTTTTGAAACATGTTTTCTGCAGAGATGGCAGAACTTTGGAGGATAAATGTTAAATGGAGGTACCCCGTGCTAGCTTAAAATACCTGGTTAAGCTTATGAAAGGTCTGCATGGTTGACATAGAGGTTGCTCTTGGCTAAGAAATTCTGAATAAAAAATGGAGTAAACAAACCTGTTTGTTTGAAAGACATTTCTAGAGAAGAAGGAATTTTAGAATCTTTTCTTCCGCTTCACATGTATTTGTTTTGGATAGTTGTGAACTATGTTAAAATAGGATCAATTTTTCAGGTTTTACTAGAGGAGAAAGAGAGAAATGCAAATCCAAAATTTGAATATTATGTCCAAATTTTGCAACTGAATGAACAGAAATCAATTTTTTTTTGTCTTAGCTCTACATCCACTTCTGTGAATCATGTGTTGTATCCAATTTAACAGTGAGTATTGCTTGCTATTGTTTGTGCATTTTTTAAATCTGTTTCTTAGTTTACAGTTAATGGTTTATATCTTATATAGATGTTAATGTCCTCCTCTCTCCCACTGTTCTATTTTAGGGAAAGACAATAAAAGAACTTATTATATTTTATGTCACATTGTACACTAAGTTTTAAGAGAGGGAAAAGTATTTTAGTTTTAAATTGACCCTTCCTAAACAAATCACTCCATTTTTCTTAAAACGAGTATCATGATTTTTATGCAGACAAACTTTCAAGCTCTAAATGTCTGGATTGATGTTTATGTTTTCCCTTTGAGTGCAAGGAATTATTTTTAAGATTTTCTTTGTATTAATTTGTATTTACTAGGGCACATTCTCGTCTATTCTGAATGTTAACTGATGGCAGAGTTCAGTTTTCCTGTCATCGCATGGGGTTTGTCAATGACAGACAGTAAGGACTCAGAGCTGGGAGACCGCAAAACATGTGTCTTAGCCGAGGAAACATTGTCTTCCATCACAGCAGGCTTCCTAGTGTATTGGGGAAAAAAATATTAGCAAACTCCCTTCAATATTTTTAGTAATTCAAAACAGTGACACTCTTGTTACATCTTGCTGTTGCTGACCTACTGTCATTCAAGGCCCTCAACCCCTTTTTTTTTTTTAATCTTAAGGGTTTGTGTCTGTACTCCAACAAGACTTGGGAAATGTTTCTGAAAGTTTGTGGAACATTGCATAGATGGGTCATGCTCTCACAAATGAAGCTTTGGTGGGCTGGGCACTACTGTTATTCAACAGGATTGAAAAACCCCAAGAACTTGCTGCTTTCTGCACCTCCCTGTCTCCTGGAGGAAAACAGCTGAGTCAGGAGGGAGCTTCTACTGTCTCCAACCCCTTAAAAAGAGGAATCTTTTGAACAAGAAAGAAATATAGGAATTTGCTTGTTTCTCCGAGGAGAACAGTGAATTGAACAGAAAGGGTCCAGAACCTGCGGAAAATCGGCTCCCATGCAAGAAATAAGTTGAAATTAAGATGTTGTTACTTCCCTCTTTCTTGTTTCCTGTTTCTTATGGTTGCATATCTGAAAAGAATGAGAATGGAGAACTGTCTTGGACCTACAGGTCTCCCCAGGCAGAAAAAGCAGGAAGGCCTGAGGAGCGGTGGCGTCAGTCCCAACTGCCCCATCAGAGGTGGCCATCCTTGACAAGTGCAACCACTGCTATAGGAAGAAAAGGGAGTGTGCTGGGGGGACCCAAAGGCAAGTGTGGGGCTTGGGAAGAAACTAGTGCTGGGGAGGAGGAGACAACCTCTCATTTCCCATTTTGAGCTGTGTGAGATAGGAACTGCACTGGAGGTAGGAAGGGAGAAGCCACAAACTCAGTGCAACAAGTAAAGCTTACATTCCCTCACAAGATTAAACTGTAAATTGGAAGGTTTCTGATGAGTGTCTTTATGAATACTATTCCAGTCTATAAAATACTTGTTCTGAACTACTTACTAGCTCATTTAAAAGAAGGGGAAAAAAATAAAATAAAAAAAATGCTTAGTTCTCCATCAGCATGTCACTTTTTTCTTTTTTTCCTTTTTTTTTTTTTTTTCCTTTTGGAAGCTGCATGGTTTTTGAGGCATTCTGGGAGAGCAAATGTCAACACTGTGTAGAAGATTTATGTCCATTTGAAAGCAAGGTCTGTTGAACGACTGATGTGTGCATATGTAACATCACTCCAAATCTGGGTATGTTGCTTTTCCGTGCAAAATTCAGGTTCTTGCACAGTGCTTCCAATTTCAGCATATTGTGCATTGCACTTCTGTATTCTGAAAGTTCATAGCTGCTGTTATCTGATATTAATACAACAGAGAATCTGGGCCGCCAGATATGTGGGACTGGCAGCAATTTTTAGGTTAACTTTCTTATAAAAGTCTGAGTTACTGTGTAGTCTTGAAGGACCGCTTCCTCCTTTTTCCCCTCCTGTGAGCTCTCACATACATGTACTACCCTGACCATGGCCCAGGGCTCCATTTTAGCCCCTCATGGCTTCCCCCACCCTGTCCACAGACCAGGACACCATTCCAGCCCGCCCAGACCACTAGCCCCTGCCCCAGGAAGGGGGGGTGTCCTGCAGCAGGGTCGGTCTCCAGCTCCCCACAACCCTGCCCAGCCATGGGCCCTGCCCATCTGGGCACATCCATGGGCCCCTGACTGACATCAGCCCCTTCCCATCCCCACAGAGGTGGCCGATGCGTGGAACTGGGGCTTTCCCTGCTCCTGGCTGGGGTGGGATAGGCCCTGGCTGCCCAGCCCTGCCCAGCCAGGTCTCCTGGGGAGCCCTTGCCACTCCCAGTGCCTGAACCCAACAGACCCACCAGCCTTTGTGGGGCCTTGACAATGGGAATGTTTATTAACAACATATCCATTAAAAAAAAAGTTATTCAAGTAAGGTTTTTCCTAACAAGCATTTCCCAGAAGGAAACCTTTTCTTCCAGTTTGCAAGACTTTTGTCCTCTCTGGCAATGTGCATCGGATTCTGTAGTGCAAAGTGAGTTGTGAGTCAGCCGCCAGCTCTGAATCATCAAAATACATCTGTATTACTAGCAGACATTAAAACCGACATCTTGTTTGAGTGGGAAGAGTAATGCAAGTTTAAAGCATCCTCATAAGTCAGTGGCGTGTGTAGGAAGCACCGTGGCGTTGTGTAACGGGAAGAGAAGCCTGGAATCCATCCTGCCAGTTTTTCCCAGGGAAAACTGCCAGAGACTTGAGCTGCTCAGTCAATGTTGCGTTTTAATGAAATTCCTGGCACATCTATTGCTAAAAAGTCCCCTGAAGGGAAAATATTGTAAACCCTATATTGTAATATTGTAGTGCTAGAAGTGAGGCTCGTAGGCTGGGAAGGAGGTTGTTGCCTCTAGCATTTGTTGGGAGCTGGAGAGAGGCGCCACCTCCCATCCCGAGGGATTTGCCCTCGGGAAGCGTGGCTGGGAGCTGCCAGCCGGTCGCTCCCCGTGCTGGGCTGTTTGCTGTGACTGTTGGGGCTGGCATTGAGCCCTGTGAGCCAGCAGGGACACAAGGGTGCCTGGTGGAACCACTGCACTGAAACTTGTGTCAATAGATAGTATAATAAGTGAAATGAACCGCGAGTAGATAAGGGGAATATACAGGCCAGGTGGCTTGTGAGGCGTGTGTGTTTCAATTTCGGGGCAATACGTGATGAACTTCATGACTATGTGCGTAAGTGAGAATGGAAGCAGCTGACAAAATGTTTATACTGAAAGACAAAGATTTACTTCAAAGGCTGCTCATGGGCATCAGTCAGGGAAAACACTCTACTTTCCTTACGAATTTCAGAAGTTAGGTTTCAAAGATGATTTCAGGGTACTTGCACTTGCAAAATGTAGGCAAAAACAATAGTGCAAAACTTGTTACTTATCTATTTAATAATAACGAGGTTATCACTTGACACTGATGTGCATTATAACATTAAGTACATAACATAATATGTGTGTGTATTTATGCTGGGTTTTCAGCTTGATAGGGTCTTGGGTCCTCTCTTGGGCAGTCCAGGCAATGGAGCTGGATCTGCTACAGCCTGTCTTCATTCCTGATGCTTCTGTGAAATTCTCCTGCTTTGAAGAAATAAGATGTTTAATTAAAATTACTTTTTTCAGAGAATGAGGTACAGCTAATTAGGAGTGGGCTTTATCTCTAGTCATACTTATCCCATCATGGCCTACTGCACAGCTGGGGCTGAAGCAACAGGATGATCTTTTGTCTGATGTAGATAACTTGATGAAGTGCACCAGTGGTCTTACGATGTGTGTTTGACATTTCAACTTTCCATAATATGTGAAGCTGATCCAGCTCAGAATAATTTGTTTTGGTCTAATAGATAAATACATATTTAAGAAATCCAGAAGAAAATGGTGAATGCATGTAGTAGGCCATAACAATAGCTTAGAATATTTTCTGCATGTACAACAAGGTCATTTCTTACTATATGCATTGCATAATCAATTTAAAGAGCCCTTATTTTAAGCAGACCTCTTGATTGGTTATATAAGACCACATTAGATATTTTATTCAGTCTCTATAATGTAATGTCTTTTTGAAGCTGGTGTCATTGTTAGCATATATTTAGGCTCCTCACTGTGAAATGATTATCTGAGTTCTTCAAAGTCTTTTCCATGGAGTAGTTGAACTTCAGATTATTAGGAATTCCTACTATGCACTAGTATTACTTGCAATTACCTAAGTTAAGACTGTGCAGTAAAGTGCAACCTTTAAAAAGTTTGGAAGGGAGTTTTGCATTAGAGCTGAATGAGTATTGTAAAATTCCACCATAATTTCACCATATCACTTTTTGTAATCACTGTCTGTAACTATTTCCTTTGAATCCTCAAAAACCATGAAGATCAGTTTGTTTGTAGGCACTTGCAAAATAGTCAAGTTATCTCAAGTGAATTCTGAATTAATCATTCTACTGTAATTACCATTCTCTTAAAACTGTGTGCAGTCTGTGGCTGAGGCTGTTGCAACCAAAGAGTTCAAACCCTTTTTTTTTAATTAAAAGTGGTTTTCCTCAAGTAGCTATGTACAGTCTGTCTTCTAGAAAAAGAAAGGAGAAATAAAATGACATTGCTAAAAGCCTTCAGTCTCCTAAATTTTGGGATGATCCTAACTTTCAAAACAACTGCCAATTCTATAAAACCTCATAGGACTGACTTATCTGACAAGCCAGCAGAAGAATGGTTAGTTGAGTTAGTTATAAACCAGAGCCCTTGTCTTCAAAATCCTCAGTACCTATGAAGTTAGGAAAGGCACACTGCTGGATATTTACATCAGGGAATTTCTCAGTGTCTAATGCAGCTGGCTGGTCTCTGCGCTTTCCTTCTGTAGTTAGTGCAGAAAGTGAGCAAGGGGGAGTCAGCTCCAGGGGCAGTTTAGATCAAGGAATCTCTTTTTTTTCTCCTTGGAAAAGGCTGTCTTTCTGTTCCCATTGGCTGAAAGTGAGAGTAGGTAGTTGAATTAGATGCCTAAAATTGGAGAGTGTTAATAATCTCCTTGGTATGTATGTGTATCTTTGTGTATTGCAGAGGTTGCAGCCTATATGGTATTATCACTTCTCTGTTGTTGGGTTCTGTCTGCTATTTAACCTTCCTGCAGGATTCCACTGAAATGGAACAAAAGCACTTCTGTCCCTCCCAGACTGGGACCCAAATACAATCCCACTTCTGTTAACTCCTTATGATGGAACTGGGCCAGCTCAGCTACATTTCTCTGCTTCCACAGTATGCAACCAAATAGTTTTACCAGAAGTAGGGGGTTAGCCAGTGGAACAAAAGATCACTTTAGGGAGGTGATTTTAAAATCTAGAGTGTATATTTTTCTCTACTAATCTTATACATCACCAAAAGCTAATTTGGGTGGGATTCCTCTTCTGGGATGAAGGAAAAAGGCAGATCCAGTCTGCAGTCGTCTGGCAAGCCCAGAATTCCTTGAGGCTTGATGTGGCCTTTGTCTCCCAAAGAACACTCTCTGAGTCTGCTTTTCTTTTTGATTGCTTTTTTTCCATGGTTTTTTGGCATTTTTTATCATCCACACTCCAAGATAAGAGTTGATTTTCAAATTGCACCTTCTTTTCTAGAGTTTTAAAGGTAAAAGACAGAGAGGTTGTCTTGCAAAGAGCATCAACATATATGTTGCCCCTCCTACAGCACATTGAAAGGTCCCTCTTTAGACAAGTAGAAAAACTCAAATGGGAAAGAATGGGAAAGGCTGTGATGGAGCACAGTTGATCACATCAGTATGGAAGCTTATGAGGTTTCAAAAAACATTCCAGGCAAAACACATTTTATGTGAAAGTGGAGTTCAGACACTGAGACTGCTCTGTACTGTGAATCGGAGACTGGTAAATGGAGATTATTAGGAAATTCCCTTTGAAAGCTCAGTCCTGGTCAAACCTAAAACACTTAACATAGACATATGCTTTAAAGTTGCAGATGCTGAGCCTAAATCTGCAAACTTTTGAACACTCCTGACTTAATGAAGACAACAAAAACTGCTGACATTTTTCAGACATAAAGAAGTGCTTGAGTCTTTGCAGATTTGACTCGTTGGTGAACTTTTGACACCTGTAAGAAGAAAATTTGAGACCACGGCATCTTAATTGTAGTCTGAAGTCTCTACATTTTGCTGCAGGAGGCAATCATTTAAAGAACTGTAACATCAAACAATGTATAAACCTGGAAGGAGGATGCAGATTGCATCATCAAGGTTGCTTGTTTTGATGGTCTTCTACATTCAAAATCATGTTAAGCTGATGAATGATCTCTCTCTCTCTCTCCACTCTCCCCATATTGAAACAATTGTGAAATACTTATGCTGAAGTCATTGTTTAACAAAATTCAGAGATGCCTTCTGAAGATCCCACAGGGCAGAACCTGTAAACACTTAAATGTGATTTCAAAGTTTGCCAAGACAAAGCTGTGCTACATGTGAAAGAAGAACTGAAGCCCACACACTTCCTAACTTCCTTTGCAGGAGAAACATGGGGAAAATAGACCTTATAGACCAGCTCTATTGGAAAATATGAGTGTTTGAAGGAGCTTTAAGAGACCTGGCTGTCACGTTGCTCCATGATGCTGGCTAAATTAACATTATATATTTTTTAATGTATTCTGGCTGCATTTGTTAACAGACTACGGGACAAACTCTCCAACTTATCTACTTTAAGTTACCATACTTATATTTGGAAAGAAATCACGATTCCGAAGCCTATTGAACAGAATCTCAGTTTATGGCCATAATGCAAAATTATGAAGTACTTAATCAACTTCGTTACCTCTGCTGGACTCTTCCACAACGTGGTCTTCTTATACAAACAAAAGTTATGAATGTGAACCCCCTGTTAAAGACATTTGAATGGAAGAGAGAAAGGGAAAGGAGGGACTAATTAAAGATGCTTCAAAATATTGGGTATTAAAAAACATAATCTTTTTATTATTTTTATACAATGCTAAGCCACTTCTGAATTCTGTCTCTTAAAGGTATCCAAAGACTATGACTTCCATTGCCAAAGTCATCCGGGACACTTTGCAGCGCTTTTAAGAACATGACAATTAAACATAAAACCATAATCTCAGTGAATAAATATTTTTTTTCTGCTTTTGCATGAAAAAAGCATTTTATTCTGTATATTAGGAGCAATTTCAATATAATAATGAATTCAGTAAAGATGTCTTTCAAGAGTTGGTTTGGTATATCCCAGGTTAGACTTTCAGTGAGACTCCCAAAGAAGACCTAAGGCTCTTAAAATAAACAATGAAACCAGATTTTATTAGAATAGAAAACAGATATTTAACTTTTTAAAAGAGAAAACTAAATTGGCAATGCAATTAGTTCACAAGCCGATCTTGATTCTTGTTGTATCCTGCCCATCGTAAATCTCCTTGATTGACTTCAATCAGCTCGTAGCCTTCTTGATTGCAACAAACTTTGCACAGGTTTTATCCAAAGTAGAGGATTTTCTTTGTGTGTGTGGTTTTTTTTTTTTTTTTTTTTGGGGTTTTTTGTTTTGTTTTGGTTTAGTGGGTTTTTTTTTGGGGGGGGTTATTTTGTGGTGGGTTTTTGTGGGGTTTTTTTGGACTTTTTTGTGGGTTTTTTTTTGTTTGTTTTGTTGTTGTTGTTCAATATTCATAATATCAAGTTCCTTGTTTGCTTCTGGAAGTGATTGGATTGAGACATGTTAATGCTACAGTGTTAAGGATGCATTTGTTTCCTGTATTCAGGGGTCTTTCCGTAACCTTCTGTCTTTGGAGATACATGTCATGGAGTAAAGCAGTTCTACTGCAATCCTTTCAATAGCTTAGCATTTTGTTCAGGAAAACTTGCCTGTGTTGTCAGCTGTTCAAGTAGGTACACAAGAACTTGGTTTTCATATGCAAATATTTTGTTTCCTCTTTCACCCTCTTTTTGCCCTTTCTGTGTTCTTTGAATGTAAGTGTGTATTTCCTAAAATACAAGATGAGGAAAACAGACAAGGGAAGTTCTCAGAGTTGCATTTCACAGTCCTTGGTTATTTTTTTAATAGTGTTGTTGTCTATTTTAAAACTGAAGTTTTTCTTTACTTACAAGTCTCCTGAAATTGCTTCAGTTTTCTTCATATTTCAGTTAATAAATTAAGCATCCCTACTCTGTCCACCTGTCTCTTATGATACACCCCATATATACCATCTCATAAAATTAAACAACAGTGCAAGCAATTTTGCTGTCTTCTACTGTTTGTTAAATGTATTCAGTGTTTGAATCAATATTTGAGGTTTGCTATGTACAGTTGTGGTCAAATCTATGATAAATTATCTTTTCATCAGTGTTATTAAATATAGCAGTCATAGACTATTTATCTATTAACAGGCTGTCATCCTGGAGGAATTTGTATGAAACTGAATTACACTTGCAGAAAAGAATTCCTGGAGTTTCTTCAGATGCTAACAAATTACATCTAGGATTCATCTTCTTTCCTCACCACTTCTTCCCCCTCCCCCCAACAACTTTTTTCCTTTCCCCTCCTTCTCTGTTGATATACTCATTATTTTCTGAATGAATGCCAACACCGTAGCAGATTTTTCAGAGACTTTCATCGTAGCAGACATTTTGAGCTGTGGCTTTGACAGATTGCACATTTTGAAAGTGCGATACTGTAGCAAGCTTTTTAGTAAATTTGGCAGACTACATACTGTCTTGAAATCCACTGATGAAAAGTGAAAAATCTATTAGATGTAGGTTGGCAGGATACATGTGACCTGCTGACAGGCTGTGCACATATTTTATTCGATTCCAGGAGCAAGGAATCCAATTCTCAGGGGTTTATGAAGAATTGCAGTAAATGTCACTTACAGAATGAAAAAAAGGACAGATTTGGAAGAATTAGATTGTAGGACATGACTAAAAAAAGAGTTGTAAAAGTCTTTGTCTTACATGTAGGAGTTTTACTGAAATTATGATTGGTAAAGAATAGGCAGGAACCATGATAGTAGTGTACATTATACTGCTGAAGAGCTGCTTTGATTATCCCCCCTTCTTGAAGAAAGAATTTGCAAGTAGAGGAAGCCTTTTAATTTTCCAGTGCTCAAATACAGGCTTACACTTGTGATTTTGACTCTCCATTTTTGTTGCTGGGGCTGGGACACTCAACATCCTGTGACTGCTCTGCAGGAAAGAGCTCAGCTTCCAAAACATTACTTACTACCTTCTGATAAACATTTGCACAGGGAGGCCAAAGCAGATGTATTTTTCATGTCTATTCCTTTCTTTGTAAGTTTTAGGGACATTAAACTGGGGAGAGGAAATATAAGGAATGAAAAAGGTGAAACAAAGACTCTTTAACAAGAGAATGGAATATATTTTTTTTTTAATAAGATCAAAACTACTGGGTTTGGAGTTTTAAACTTTGGGTTTTAATATTTGAAACTGGTTCCAACTGGTTCTGTTAGAACTTTTGTGTCCCAAAATACGAAATAATGAAAGCGTTTCTCAGAGGAGAGAGAAACAGGATGTAAGGATTATGATCCATAGTGAATCCTCTAAGTTAAAGCCTTGGGTTCTTCTGCTTTAGACTTGACTAGGAGACCTTAGACTGTTTTAGGGAGACCTGTTCTGTTTTAGAAAGACCAACACTGGCACTGGAGACAGGGCTTAACTTAAAATATCACAAAAGATTGCAGATAGAAGTGTCCTAAGGGGCTGAAGGCCTTTTTAGTTTCTGTTGGTGGGTTAGGATGTAAAGGAGAGAAATTACAGGCTTATAAGGATGCTTATAAGGACATTCATACTGATTTTTGCATATCGAACACGACCAACTGCTGATATGGAGTGTGGATCTGTCCTGTGAGGCACTTTTAGATAGCAGCTAGAAATCCAAGAGAAGGGTTGCACAATTTGTAGCCTGCTGAACAGTTCTCTTGGCCATGAGGAAAGGATCGGAGGATGAAAGGAAAAATAGGCGATATGAAAAGGTGGTCAAATTGCCCATTTGGTCACTGACACATGAAAGTCCCCTTGCCAGCGCACGTGTCCTTCCAGCTTGCCCCAACCCTACATCAGAAACTGCTTGAGGAGCCTGGGTTAGGCAGCCTGGTGCTGATGTCTGAAAACACTGGAGAAGGAAAATTAAAAATAGGTAATAAAGAAATATAGGGGATGTGGGCAAGGGGGTGGATCTTGGGAAATAAAGGTGAGGTGATAGTGCTAGGAGGGAAGTTAGAGACACTGGGATAAAGTGAAAGGGCTATGTATGGAAGAGTGGAGGAGTTGGCACCCTTGAAATACGGCAGTCTCTGAGTTGCAGATAGCTGTGCCGAGGTTAAAGAGATGCTAAAGCTGTCACATTCATACGGTTGGGTCTGACAGGCTAAATGGTAGTACATAATCAACTATAAAAATCAAGATGCCATTTGCTTGAATGATTTGTGTTATGAAGAAGGTATTTATAAAGAGTTAGGATGATATTTTATGTTTGCTATAAATAGCATGGCAAAGTATTTTTCTCTGAACTTTCAGTATATGCTATTGTGAGAGGCAGCGTATCAGACAAAATACAAATTTTTTTGTTTTGCTCCACTATGTCAGCTCCTAGTTTAAGTATTAATTCAGAAAAATGTACCACCCATCAATCACAACTTCCATGTCTTCATACTTTCCTTTGTTGTCATCTTCAATCTTGAACTGGCATGTTCCAAATATGTGTCAGTCTTTAATCGGTGTAGCCAGAATGGCATCCAACCTTTTGCAAGTTTTAGTGTACTTTTTCTGAGCTGACATCTGATCTGTCAAATTCACACCTCTTCAAAATGTGAAGATGTAGGCAACAGGGTTAGTATGAGAATTATGTAATTGTGAGACAAAATGTATAAATGCTTTTCAGTAAATTCTTTTTCAACACTATATATAAGAATTCTGTCATTTTGTCATTTGTATTAAATGTGTGTGTTTAAAAAAATAAATAGTTTGCATAATTCAAATTATTCAGATTATACATGAAATCCTCACCCTTAGAACTGAGGCACTATCTTCAGGGAAAATATAATTCCATTTATTGCAGTCCCTTGCTTGTAAGGAACAAGATAATTGTGAACAGCAAGGGTTGACTTCCAAATGGAGAAAAAAGAAAATCCTCCACAGATTTCATAACAGTAGTCTTTTTTGCCTTTTTTTTTTCTTTTTAAACTTTTGTTTTCACTTTGTAATCACACTTTAATGTATTTTACTGAGCTATGAAGCTACTTTCTTCGGGTCACTGGGGAGAAATTGACATTCTTGCAGATGTGTGTGATCTAGCTACTTAGTTATAGAAAGAAGAATTGGAAATGCCTTGCTAGGTGCATGCGTTTGTATTAAAAATCAAATGCACAATATCTTTGGACTAATCACTTTTGCACTTTTCTGACAGACACAGAAGGGCTTGTGCAGAAAGCACTAAACAGCAGCACTTAAGGAGATATTCAGACAGCACTAAAATATAGTAGGGACTGAGATGAGAGCAGGGACATGGGAAATATTTGAACCCACAAGTGACTAAGGGCTCAAGTTGCCATGTGGGCTGTTCACTGGCTGTCATTTCACTGTTCAGAAATATGAAGTCCCCATCTGAGATCTGTTGTGTCTTAGAGGCTGGAAGAGAAGTGTGTAAACTAAGCATAAGTCCTCAGAAGGACTTGATTTGTTAAGCAAGTGAATTACACACGGAGGATGCTGAGTTCAGTTCGTAGACAAGAATCAGTGACCATCTCTTTTGAGTGACATAAAGGACCAGAGCACTTACACAGGAGTGGGAAACCTAGGTCTGAATTCATAATTTTTCTAAAGAGAAAGGTATCCTGAACTCCCCCTTCACCAAAGAATGCCATGGCCACCAGGGTACAAGGAAGTCTAAGCTGACAGTGAACATTTTCACCTGTGACAATATTAGTTCCTCTGTGCAGAAAGCAGCACTGGAATCATGGGCTAGAAACATCACGGAAGAACAAGTAGAGACCTAGGTATGGACACTCATGTGAAATTTACTGGAGGAGAAGGGATACTCCTGGGGTTGCCTATGTGTTTTGTGTCAAGGACTTACTGGAAGAAGTGCATCAGCAGCACTGGAAAGCAGGATCACACCCCAGAACAGCAAGTCCACAAAGGAATTATTTGATTTTCTTATTAGTATAAAAATACCACTTGAAACATTTCTTACTCATTTACATGACTCTTGTCCTAATCAGAAACCTTCTGAATTTGATGAGCTTTTCCATTGATTTTGATAGTGTAAACTCAGGCTGTAAATTTAAAATTGCCCATGCCTCTGTCAAAGAAGTGTTGTATTACATTTCAAACAATGTTTACCACTGATGATATGAGTTGTCATTTTGATTACAAAAAGAGGCTCTGCAGGGAGTTGCTAATAGTAGCTCTAATAAAGAGTCAGACCATAAAAGACCAGAATGACTCAATATAAATTATAATTGTGCTTTAATTTACAATTGTTGTCTTACAAAATGTTCTCTAAGGAATCTTTTCTAAATAAGTCATCCCTGCAGTCATTCTTAAAGGAAAAGGGACTTGGTGGCAGAGTGAAGTATTGCATTTTACCTGCGGACAATAAAAAATACCTTTTTCTAATACATTGCAAAATAAAATATTTGAAATACCAAATAAGACATTTAGAATTCAAGAATTTGGAGGGACTGTGAGTCTAATTCTCTTCCTCAACAAAACATGGTCTCTTCCTTTATTGCATCTGGGAGCAATACCATATTAACCCCAGGCAGCATCAACCATAAAGTTAAAGTGACAGGACTATTTTCCTCAAGGGAGGATGTGAGGATGCTTCTTACATTTGCATCAAAGATCAAAGCACAATTTGGGATGGGTGCTGACTGACTGTACAAAATTCAAAGGACATTTAAGGCTAATAGCTCTAATTAGTAGCTTATCAGACTGCTTTAATGGCAGAATAGGAATTTCATATAGCATAGCATAAAGAAGGGAGCCTCTGTAGCTGAAACTAAAGGAAAATCTGAATTCAGCCAAAAATCTACCTGCTAAACCAGCTTTTTTTTGTTCTGCTATTTTTTGCTTTCTACTGTGGAATAAGATTTAAAACAAGAATTTATGCTTTTTGTCAATATATAATACCTCTCACCTTTCAAAACAGTGAGAGCAACTTAAGACTATAAAAGTAATTTTCAGAGTGTGGCAAAGAGCCATGTGCGTTATCAGATAAGTGATAATTTGTCATTAATTAAGTCCTCTTCCTTACTGTATGGCGGGAATGGGCAAATGAAATCCTGTCCACAGCTCATTAATATTGGTCCTACTCCCTGGGCGCTGAGCACCAGGAGCGCTTGCTGCAGTCTGTCATCCTGACTCCTCTTTTTCTCTCCATGCACTAGGACAGTAAACACAGAGGTATTAATATTTAGACTGCAATCAAGAGATCATGCTGTTTTAAATCATCCTATTATCATATTTATTTCTTCTTGTCTTTCTTTCCTGTGGCGAATTTAACTATCTGCTGTTTTATGTAATTTCTTACATAAAGCTTCAATTTTAGAGCTTCTACAACTAGAAGTAAAACACTTAAAAAACACACACATTAGAATGGATAAAAGAACCCTTTGTTCCCATCTGTTGCTTACGCAATTTAAAATGATGTACGCTGAAAGTAAGGCTATTTAATACTCTGTGAATTTTCACAGAAGATTGACCCAAAGCAATATTAGATTTTTCCTGTAATTGTAATGCATAAAGAAAAATTGGCAGTTCAATGACTTCTTTGTTTTTGCTGCAGTTTAAAATTTGTCTTTTAAAATTAAAAAAAAAAATTGGCTTAGAGAAATGAGGAGAAAAGGAATTAGTCATGACCACAGTGTAAGAACTGTAACATAATATATCTAAAAACATATTTTTGTCTTTCTGTATTGGCTAATACCCGATTTGCCTTTTTCTATCTGTAAGCTTTCCTAACCTCCGAAGCCCAAGCCAGGTAATCCTTTGGGGGTGCCTAGAAAGGCAACCTGATACCAGATGGCCCTGGGGATGTTGTGAAATGAGTATATGTTTCAAAGGAGAAACCACAAATAAAAGAAAGAAGTGCATATTTAGCATTGGCCATAGAGTTGGCATAGCAGGACTGGCAGAGCTCAGGTGCTTGGGCATTTTGAAGGTGGACATATGAAGTTACATCTGCCACAAACTGGGAGTCTTGCTCTAAAAGGTTTGCCTTAATACCTATTGAAACAACTGGGGTATTTTGCATATCCAATCAGCTGAAATAATGCGGATTTGTTTAATTTTCCCTGTAGAAACAATGAGCATATGATAAAATATAGGATTGGTGTGGAGCGGCAGCAGTATATAGCAATCTCTTCCTGATTTGACTGCTCAGTAAAGGAATTGTTCTGAGACTTGGGATGTCCAACAGAGCAGTCCAGATTTCTAGCCATTTATCTACATTTCTGTAACAGGCTATTTCCATATCTCAACCTGGTCTATGTGATACTTTGAAGCGGGTTTTGAGGCTTGTGCTTCACTGGATGCTAAGTTTTCTTATTAACACTGAAAATATGACCACAGAAAAGAACAGTTTTTGGATCTTTCTTCCTCACCTCATTAAAAGCTATAGAGATATTGGAACACTGCTCTTATGGGAGATCTGAAGGTGTGCATTAATCTTTTAATTAATAATTTAAAAGAAAAATGATTCTCTTTGTGCATATGAGCTTATTCTTAACAGGGTGAACAAAATTAAATGCAAGGGACAAAAAGCAGGTCTGAAATAGCTGGCACAGCATGTTATACCTGTGGTTAGATTTCAGGCATTTTCTGCATGCAATTAAAATTCATTATATCTTTGTACATGAGGTTATCTAGGAAGTCTGACATGGAGAAATTACTTGAGCGATTTGACTTACCGTATTTTTATGCATACAGTAATCTTTGAAAGATTTCCATTAGGCTGAGTGTTCAGAATTCGCAATAGTCTTGCCTTTAATTTCCAACTGTAGCTGCAATAATACAATCTAATGTATTTTTAAGGACAATTCTAAGTATTTTTTATCAATTCAGTTCAGCCCAATGAACTCTTAAAACACAAATGTTATTTTTTCTAAATTTTGCCTTTATAAAGGCTGTCAGAAAAGAAAGTATCGATGTAAAACTTGGAAACAGTGACTTACTGTTTATTGATGTGAGATGTTACAAGTTTTCTTATAAACTTATGGTTCTTATGGTTCTTTCCTGCTATACATAACTGGGATTTCCAGACTCAGTTATCATTTAGGAATGAACCAGCCACCCATTGCCCTGAGTGCACCTTTTCCTTTTATCCTTTCAAGGTGACTCTATTAGTTATGTCTCCAGATGTAGATGAGGCAGCAGTGGAGGGAAACGAGGAAGGGAGAAGAATATTAGGCAGCCTGTAAATATCTAGGCCACAAGCACAAGTTAGTATGTTACTACATGTTAACTGGTTGATAAATTTTAGGGAGGGACAGTAGTTAATTGCACCCAGTTAATACATATTAAGGCACATAGCCATGAAAATCAAGATGGTAATGCTTTTCTCCCCACTGAGTACATTTATTCACATGAAAAACAATTATCTTTGGACAAAGCCACCTAGACGCTGTACTAAGCATGTCTGCTGAAGGTACCTTGCTTAATTGTAGCAGCTGTCATGAATTTTTAGGCTAAGAAAGTGACTGTGGAGGGCTTAATGTCCACAAGTGCTGAATGCCTACTTAGTACATTAAGAGGAGAGTTAAATTCACAGCTGTCACCTATGGGCAGTTTGGGGCGATATCAAGTCCCTTCCTCTTTTCCCTCTCCCTACTCCCTCTCAAAGTCTACAAACTTTATATTAAGAAAAAAAGAAGTAACAATAAGGAGCTGTCTTAGCACACGAAATATGGGCCAAAATGCAGTAGGTCCTAGATCATTATTTTTAGTAAAGCACTCTGACCGGTTTTGTTCTGAAAACACTTATAACTAAGAATTGGCCTCTGTGTGAAGTAGAAGAGCCCTGCTGATACTGGATTGACGCTCTCCATAGGAATGCGAGCTGCAGAGTTTTGGCCACAAAAGCAGCTGCCATTACATTGTGTTTTTTTTTTCCCCTCTGCATGTGTGCATGTCTCAAGAGGCTAGCTGCTAAATTAGAAGCTGTGATTTGTATTCAAAGTGGAGATGGAAGACTATCTACTAACTTTCAATGTAATTGCTTATGTTGCTGGGTGGGTTGTGTTTAAGGTGTTTGTAGCATTGCAGAGTGATGGTTCTGCAGCAGACTGACAGAAGACTGCTTGTACCAATTAGGCACTGCTTCTTTAGCTCAGAAGGGGAAAGCTGAATGTATTGATTTCTTCCTATGTTTAGGATACAATGAATGAAAACCAAACCTTATGTGTTCTGGGATCTATGCCTGAACTGAGCAGACTGGAGAAACCTGTAACAAATGCAAGAACAAAGCAGCTTGTTAAGGATTCAGTTTAAAAAGGGAATTGAAATATCTTTTTGTCAGCTGACAGCAGATTCTGAACACTTAGTGATATTAGTTTTGATTCTGTAGAAGAGATATCTTACGAGCAGTAAGGAGCTTAGTTTGCTGTTTTTTACTCTTGGGTTTCTTGACTTCTAAGGAATAAATGGACAAAGGGAGGAATTGAACCTGTTTGAAAAGTTCAATTATTAAAATTGGCAGAATGGATACTTGTTTTATCAGGAGTGTATTTATAGCTCTTCTTCAAAAAGGAAAGATGAGAAATTCTAAAAAAATGAAAATGAGGACTTGTACTGGTATAATCATGAAGGTGTTCCATTAAACATATGGTTAGAGCAGGACGTAGCACTGTTGGCTGTCATTTAGTTGACCCTAGCCTGGATATCTCACTGTTTTAGGTTCATAAAAGCTTTTATGTGATGTGAGCAATTGGAATTATATCCAAATCTATATTATTTTAGATTTAGGGGTGTTTTACATTATATATTTTCACTGTTCATGGAAATGAGATGGAAAAAACTCCTGTCTGTGTTCTACTCACCAAATTCAAATGGGCAATAACCTGAAATCCAAGTGTAAATTCATAAATTTTGATTTTCATAGTTTGTGAATTCAGTAGATAGGACACTGAATACAAGGCTTGTGGTGGTTTTTCCACATACAAGCATGCATATGGCTTACAGTACATGTAGAAATGGATGTCTTCTCTGGGTTAACCACAATGATTCATGAAATGGAGACAAACATTGGAGGAAACTACAGCAATGAGACTTCTTTACTGGCCCTTTCAAACTCTAGTATAGGGATGTCCTTTTAGTCTTCCCCAGAGATTGGTAAGCATGTGCCAGAAATAAACAGCTGACCTAAGGAAGAGAATTCTCCCCTGTGCATCTGCTTGGGTTATAGGTTTATGGCAGTAACGAGCTGTGGAAATCAATCTTTTGTAATCTCTGCCCTTTATGCTTTACTCAGAGGGCTGCTGTCACATCTATAAATAATCCATTTGTGGGTCTGTTTGAAGATAAAAGAGGCTGGCATGCAAAAAAGCTTTGCCGTGCTCTCCAGTTACTTATCCAAAAATGAATGCACAAAACCTAGGGTGTTTCGGGTTCACCTTATTGATTTAGGTGTTCCTTCCTACAAACTCCTGTTAATGCAGATTGCATTTTCAAGACAGGACTTACTGTACAGGCAAGACTTAAAAATTTATATTGCCTATAAAATTCTAACAAAATAAACCTGTCCAATTCTATCTTGTAAGCAAGGACCCTGTGAATAGAGGCAACACGAATGAAATGTAACAACTTGCAGGTACAGCTGTTCATGGGCGTGTACTATATTTCCTCAAAGCAAGACAAAGGAGGAAGGAATGGTGGAAACACTGTTTGTTATAACTATTATATCATTCTTAAGGTTTTCTATAGCTCATTTTTCCAGCTTCAAACGTGTTAACTGATTGAAAACTAGCAATCCAAGATTGGAAAAAGAAAATATCTGTAAACACAGATCCCTTTCTAGAAATGCTTACATTATATGATGAGCTCATTATCTTTTTTGCATTAACAGCACATATTTTGAAGTCTGTTGTTCATTTGCTCCCTTGTGCTCCCTCCTCCTTGTGCTCCAGTGGCAAAGTCACTTTCCCTTAGCAGTGAAATAATAACCTGATATGTAACAAACAGGTTTCACAGGTGGGACTGTTTCCCCCTTGCTGCCTTCGCTCTGTTCTTTTGGGAGAGCAGGAGTTTTCTGTATGTATCTTGGCAACAAGCCATGGATGGAGGAGGTTATTTGTGATTTAGCTGCTCTTTACTGTCCCTTATCTTTAGGGACAAGAGTGTCCCATCATCAGGCCTCCATGTCTTTGCAGTGAACCACAGAAAGCCGAAGAGCCCTATGACTAAATATGGGGTGGGGGGAAGACTATTATACCACAGAATTACAGCTCTCCCCTTGTGGGTGGGGAAAGGCAGGGAAGCCTTTATCTGGCATTCTCACTGCTCATCGAACTGACCTTCTGATGAGTCTGTGTTTTCCCTCGAGGTCTTTTTGCTATTCTGTGCATGCTGGATCTCTGTGGAGACAGTATTTGTCATTTGGCTGAGGTGATAGGGACTTCTAATGATGCAGAAATCCAACTCTACTCCACCATTTCCTTCACGACTCTCAGCTTGCCTGTTTGACTGTCCTCACAAAGCCTTCTGTTATCGTTTCCTGACAGGATAACTTAGAAAGACATCTTGAAAGCTATGCTAATATGGGTTATCTGATTTTATTATAGGTCATTTCTGTGAGGTGTAAGCTTGCATTTAAAACCAAAAGCAACAAACCAGACAATGGAGCTGCTAAATGCACCTCTTCCGTTAGTGGGTAAGGGCTGGAAATGCGACATAACCAAGGGTCGATGGATTCTGTGAATCACAGCAGAGCTGAGAAGAGACTGTGTTTGAGCCACAAATGGTGCTGTGTTTGAGCCACAAATGGTGCTGTGAGGTACCTCCTCCTGTTTTCAGTTTGATTCTTGCCTGCCGGTTTGGGTACCACTGTTGGTCTTGGCACAGTTAAGATCAGTGCTTTTAATTAAGTGGATGTCCTCATGTTTCACTGACTTTTGAGTTTGGGGGAGAGTTTAATTTTTGGAGTATGTTTTAGAAATGGAGCGGTTGATGTGGCAACAAGGAGAGAAAGTTCTTTACTGGAAAAGAAGGAAAAAAGAAGCAAGGATGCCTTTAAGGCTGGCACGGTGAAAAAGATCATGTAGAAAAATAGTAAGTACAGTGCTGACTACAGTGAGGATCCTAATTATTCAGGCTGATGAACTGGCTTAAACTACACTCTGTCCTCTGTGAAAGTGTATTGAAAGCCCGCATTTGTTTCTATTATCCTAAATCCTAATGAGAGCTCCATAGAAGTAATTGGATTTGCCATTGTTAGGATGGCAGCAGCACTATCACCCTGCCTAACTATTGTGTTTAGCCAATGTTGTGTTGTGATTACCATCTTGTGAGGGTGGTCTTTCTTCACCCACAGCTTTCTTCCCAGCAGGCAACTTCAACCAAGTCTGATTTCAGCTTTCATTCCAGTTGGATTCCTGCCCCTCTTTAACCTTGTCAAAGCCTAACCAGAGTGCCTGACATACTGCATGGGTGGTTGCCTTTTGGAGAAGAGTATCACAAATGCATTCCAGACTTGGACAAAGCACTCCTGTCTGAAGAGGGGTCTGAAAATTAAAAGTACAGCTTACAGAATTTTAAAGAAACTTTTAGGAACTATTGTTCAAAACTATTTGCTTTATTTCCTTGCTTGTGGAGGACTTGTTCCTTTTAACATTCTCTGGAAGCGTGAGAATGACCACAAGTCACGTGCCTCACCTGTAGCAAACACTGGTGCGGTGCGCTATGCAATAGTGCTGAAACAAACATTTGGGTCCTCCAAAAAACAGGAATCGTATCTGATTGGCACAGCTGAAACAGTAATGAAACAGTTGAGAGAAACTTGGTATTGCAGAAGGAGTTTCCAAAGAACACAGTCCCCAAATCTTTGGTACTATGAATTGAAGGCCAATGTTACACCATAAGGTGCTCCAAATTGTTGAAACTATCTCTGAGTCTCTGTGTGGGCAAGCACAAAATTGATAAGCAGGCAAATATCTGCTAAAACTGAACTATTTGTAGGAGCTAGAAAATACTTCCATAACACTCCTCCCTGTGATTAACCAGGTCATCATTATCCCTTGCTAAGTGTGTATGGGTGGCTGCTGCAGGTTACTAACTCCACAGGTATTTAAATATCAGACCTCCCTGAAATGCTGGAATTAGTGTGTTCTGCTAATCACAGTTCTGTGTAAAGTTGTCAGGAGGCTTGATAATGACTTGAGAAAAATTGGAACTTCAGCCCTAGTTTTCAGCCACCACAAGAAGGATGTTTTTGATATATTAGGATAAGCTGCAGATAAGAAGTACCTTTAAGTATTTGATGTGGTTGATTTATAACTGAAACTCCCAAACCCTGCAGAAGTTCATTTAGCTTTTGCCTTGACCTTTCTGAATATTTAGTATTGTTATTGGTTATAATGGCATACACACCTGAAATAACTGTTTAGAGACCTCATTCTTTAGAGACTATATAATACCCAATGGTACAATAACATCTAGAAATAGAAGACGACTGTAAAGGCTTTAGACAAACATATCTTGCTTTACTGTTGAGTTAATGAAGAGAGACATATGGAACGTCATGTTCCTAAAGGAATGTGTTGGACTGCAAATAGAAATGCAAAATGGAGAAATCCAAGCAGTTAATTTCCATACTACATTTTGAGATTAGAAATATGCTGATCTGAATAGGAACTGTAAAAATGCATAATGCCTTTTGACAGAGATCGTAAATCATGGGCTTTTCAAGGCTTTTAAAACAAATTCCATCCACATTGGTAGAGCTGTTTTTAAAATACTTATGTTAACTAATGGCTTGTTCTATGTTTTTTAAAATATGGCCTCCCTTCCCAAATTGTTCAAGTTATTTCAATAGCTTAATTTCATACTCAAATGTATAAAGAAACCCCCAATTTTCTAATGTAGTGGTTCTAAATTTATTGATACATAAAGTATAATACTTTTAAAATTTGAGTGAAATGCTGAAGCTAAAACCTGTGTATGCAGCGATATTGTGATAGTATCCACAAGACAGTAAAACAGAGATGTAAAAACAAGTTTTTATGTTTTTTTTTCTCCTCTGGATTTAATAATGTGCATTGTTTTGATTTGATTTCTGCTTAAATTTAAAAACATTTTCTCATGAATTATCCTGGAAAGGCTACATAAATAGTTCTGACTCTAATAGCCCTACTTTTTCAGAATCCTGCATTGAGTAATACCTTCCTCTGAAACCTATTAGTTAAGTATTACTCAGTATTAATAAAAGTATATAAGTTTTCTCCAGTGATTGTGCAGAACATCTGGCTTGACTGAAGACTGTTCACATGAGAAAAAGGCTTGCAATGTTTGATTCCTTTTTCTGGAAGTTCCTTTTTCAGGAAGGAAAAGGATGGGTATCCTGAAAGCCTACTGAATGATTCTACAATATTCTTCCTTTTTTTCCTCTAAATAAAAAATTAAAAAAGGTTTTATGTGGGTTGTTGGAAAGGAGACAAAGTTTCTTAAAATGACAGCCTGTTTCTTTGGGAGTCCATGCGTGTAATAATACAATATTCATCTTAAAAATAAAGCTTTGCTGATGAAACAAGAATAAAACTCTTATTTTAGGAGTGGAAGAATAGGAAGAAAAGAATGATTGAGTTAAATATTTATATGCATGAAGATGGCATTTACAGACTATGATTTTTTTCCCAGAAACATCAAAGCATTTTACAAAAGCTTGTATAACATAAGCTTGCAATTAAACATAGAAAAATAAGTGTGTATTAGTACATCTACTTCTTGTAAAAATAAGAGAATAACAGAGTAGACATTGATTTTCCTGGTGTTACACACAAAGTTACTGGCAGAGTAATGAGAATAACCAAAACTATTCATTTCTTGTCCTTGGTTTTAGGCATGGAACCACAGCTTCTCTGGTGTGAATGAAATCTGAGGTTAAAAGTGGCAAGTGACAGACAAAATGAAGAAAAAGTACATGTCATTTGTGTTTCAAGAGAATGAAGTCTCACTTCAGGGAAAATTTGTGTTGTGTTGAAATTCGTATTTTGTGATTGGAGTAGGCTGTCTCAGAGGGCTCTTGGGGCACTGAATTTGTGACACTGTGTTCAAAACAGTACTTGAGTTCCTGGAGGTTGTGTTAAATAAAATAGTCCATAAGATTATTTGGGAATAAAATAGTCTAGAAGACTATCCTGCATTTGAGATAGAGATTTAAAACATACCTGTTTTTCTGAACAAAAAGAGTCAAAGTGTGACAGAACTATCTGCTGGTTAGAAAGAAAGAAATGCTTAATCTGGCAGGATTTATAAAATTAGTGACCCACCTCCACAGTTTCATGTTCTCTCTTGCCCCACAACTAAGTTTGTAAACATTTTTAGCTGAGGGATAGAATCTCAGACTCAGAAAAAGGAGTCAGGGAACACTGTACTGGTGGCTTAAGCATGAACTAGAGCACCTTGTTAGTCTCTGCTCTCCCTACCTTTATCACATGATCCAGACCAAAGCTTACCTGTATTTCTAGGAAAAAGGGGAGGGAGGACAAAAGACAGATACCTCTTTTTTCCTTCCCTCCATATACATCTCTTTGTAGGGCATTTTATAGGACGGTTAAGCCCAGGAGAAGTTTCTTGGTTAATGCAAATGGTTGATGTGACACATAACAATGCAGATCCACAGATTTCAGCCACATGATGGCTGAGAACCTGGTGTCTACAATCTTCAGATTGAGCCACTATAAGAAATTTTGTTGTTACTCTCAGTTATGTTACTTAATTTCTATCTTGGCTGTTAGATACCACTTATACTACATTTGTGTTTGCAGGATACAAGCTTGGGGAAGAGTGGCCAGAGAGCTGCCTGGCAGAAAAGGACCTGGGGGTGTTGGTCGAGTGTTGGCTGAACATGAGCCAGCAGTGTGCCCAGGTGGCCAAGAAGGCCAACAGCATCCTGGCCTCTACCAGAAACAGTGTGGTGAGTAGGACTTGGGAGGTGATTGTCCCCCTGTACTCGGCACTGGCAAGGCCCCACCTCAAGTACTGTGGCCAGTTTTGGGCCCCTTACCACAAAAAAGACATTGAGGCACTGGAGCAGGTCCAGAGAAAGGCAATGAAGCTGGTGAGGGGTCTGGAGAGTAAGTCTTATGAGGAGAGGCTGAGGAAGCTGGGGTTGTTCAGCCTAGAGGAAAGGAGGCTGAGGGGAGACCTTATCACTCTCTACAACTACCTGAAAGGAGGTTGTAGAGAGGCGGGGGTAGGTCTCTTCTCCCAAGTCACAGGCAATAGAACAAGAGGAAACGGCCTTAAGTTGTGCCAGGGGAGGTTTAGGTTGGATATTAGGAAAAATTTTTACACTGAAAGGGTTATTAAGCATTGGAATGGACTACCCAGGGAAGTGGTTGAGGCACCATCCCTGGAGGTATTTAAAAGACGAGTAGACATAGTGCTTAGAGACATGGTTTAGTGATTTTTTTATCAGAGTTAGGTTGATGGTTGGACTAGATATCTTGAAGGTCCCTTCCAACCTAGACAATTCTATGATTCTATATTTTCCCCACTCTCCATAGCCATCAAGCCTATCTGGTTGCCCTGGCTCAGATTAATACCCCAAAGAGATCCTGGCAGGATCATCAACAAGAACTGTGAAGTCTGAGTCAACACCTGATCCCTCCTAATCCAGATGATCTCCCCTACTTCATCCTGGGTAAATGCTACCAGTAGGTGCTACAGCCTGGTTGGTCTTTTTTAGCTGTCCCCTCCAGACGGGTGAGCTGCCTCTGTTTACAGTTTGATTTAGTGGATATTTAGCACTTTCAGGCCTTAGGGTGAGATTTCTTTGACCTGTTTGGCAGTCACTGCATACACATTGTTTGACTTCTTCAGGGAGACTTCTGAAAGAGTTAAAGATTCAGGGAAATGGAGGTTTAGAGATTTTGTAACACTAAGCTTAACTTCAGTGCAGCATGAATGCTGTTTCATTGATTATGTTGCTGTCTATATGTTACCTAATATGTCCTGCCTTCCTTAGGTTTTTTAATACCTCAGAATGTATTTAGTCCAGGGTCTTGATAACTGAAAATATCCTTAGATTTAGGATTTACAAATTACATTGAAATAAGAATATAAATTGTTTAGGGGGAGAGAGGGATTTCTCTGATATTCTGTGGCTGTAGTTTATGACTTCTCTACCTCTAAAGCTGATTTTAATATTTTTCATTAAATCTAGTATATTCTTTCTTCCCAAGAGCCCTGCCTCTTCATTATAACCATTTCTATCAATGACAAGATCAGAGAGCATTTTTAATGTTAAATAGGATAGAAGCGTAGAAATTAGTACTTAAAGGGTGAAACCATTAGTATTTCTGAGTGCTTCTATGTATTCATCACTGCCTGATACAGATCAGTATTAATAATGGGAGCAGCCAGACATAATCCATCTGCTGCATATTCCTTTTTTCTCTATGCAGTGACTGCCTTGTCTTTTTTCTCAGACACTGCCTGCTCCGGTCTCCAGACAGGAAATCCAGACATGGCCATTCATCAATGCTGCTATAATCTGTCTGATTTTATTAGCTTTTGAATTTTATCACCAAAATGAAAAGGAAGGGGGGAAGGAGGACCCAGCAGTATGATTCTCCCATACCTATGCATTCTCCTCAGTACAGCAGATTGGGACCAGACAAAAATTAAGAAGGGAAAAAGTACCTGGAAAATTCACTCCCCCCTCATCTTTTATTTTTAAGAGCTTGATCTATTTTATTTTATTTCTTTTTCTACAGATACATGTGATGTGCTGCAGTCAGGGTTTCTGGTTGATTGATCTTTTTCCTTCATTTAAGATTTCATGGGTGCATATTGAATATTCCATGCTATTGTGAGACCTGTCTAGGATTGCATCTTCTTTTAGAGAGCAAACCCAAACAGCAGTTTGAAATTGAGTTGTTTGGAGCTGCTGTATGGAGTGGGACATTCCAGTGCCAGTTGTCGCAGTTGGATAAATCCCAGCTGAAATAACTGGTTGAGGCAAGATGTGTTAGACTTTGTAAAGACCACCCCTCAGACAAATGGAGAGAAAGCAGGAGTGGGCTAAAGCCTTTGATCTTTTCTGGCAAAGTGGTACAAACCATTTCAACCCAAGGCACGACAACAGGAAATCCCTGAAGGGGATTGCATATGTTGGTTGTATTTACTCCCTGTACCTGATTCCTGGTGAGGGAGAGAGGGTAAAATTAGGTTGTGAGGAAGTTTCTACCTTGCAGCTGTGTGCAAATGATTAGATTTTCCCAAGGAGAACAAGTTCTTTGCAGACTCCTGTGGTTTTTCTGCTGTGGCAGTCTAGCTGGAAGATGAGTGTGGCTTCATGCAAGTGCAGTGTGTGCATGAAATGAAGGGATTTCCTACTCATTGTCCTTTGCAGCACTGTACAGAAGTGAAGGAGTAGTTGCCTGAGTTCTCCTTATACCCAGTACCGGGCAGGAGAATAAATCTAAGCACTTTATGCTCCTGCATGATTTTCCTGCCGGATTTTAACACTTGTGAGCCGTCTGCTGGGTTGTCTCTCTGAGTGTATGCATCAGAGAAAATGGTCCAGAGGTCCTGTGACACTTCACAGAATCACAGAATGGTAGGGCTTGGAAGGGATATTTGGAAACCATTAAGTACAACCCCCCTGCCAAAGCAGGTTCACCTGGAGCAGGTTGGACAGGAATGTATCCAGGCAGGTTTTGAATATCTCCAGAGAAGAAGACCATATTTGCCTCAGGTAGCCTAGACAGGTTTCTTCTTTGCTTTGTACATAGGTCAGTAATGTGTTGATCATTCTTATTACTCAGCTGATTCTTTAGGAGTTCGTACATATTAATTTTATAAGCAATTCACAGTCATTTTAATAAGATCTATATGTATTACTAGAAAAAGACAACTTGAACTGCTCCCTCAGGGTTGCTTGAGTTACGTCTAACTACAATTAACTATAATTAAGGCTATTAACACTTCATTGTCACAGACTTTTTCATGCATACCAAAGATTTTGGGGCAGAGATTTTGCTGCATTTTTGAATGCTTGTGCAAATGGTTATAGATTCAGAAGCTCTCCTACAAATAATAATTTGGGACTTGGCAGAGTAGAATGTATGTATCAGCTAGTTGAGATCTAAAGTTTTCATTTTATATAGAAAAATTATAGGCAGTTCTAGCTGAAGATGGATTTAAGTATTAGTCCATTTTCAGAGGTATGCAGCTTTTAAAGAATGGTTATCTTTCTGGAAGAATCTGGAGATTTTTCATAGCTCCATAGCTCTATTTAAAGTATTTTCAGTAAATTTATATGCAATTGGTGTGAGAGAGAAAAGGTGCTTTTAGTATTTTTAGTGTAGCTGCACACTGAAACAAATACCGTCTTTATTTCTTTGCATACAGAGGCATATAGAAGCATCTAGATAAATACAAATGAATAATTAGGCACTTCAATACATGTAAGTAATGAAGACCATTGGATCTTTTGATATTATGCTACCTGTGTGTGAAATGTAATCAAAAAAGCAATATTTGCCCTATTTTTCACTCAGAAAGCAAAACATGAAGCTGTACATATTAAATGTAAAATCTTGGTTGACTTCTGTCAGTACTTAAAGGTAGATCAACCACTCATACGTGCCCCCAAAATTTGTATTGTGATTTATTTGTATGGCATTTAATAGATATCACTGAGCTGAACGAACACTGGTTTGAAACCATGGAGCAAGCTGGAAAGCAAGGGACATTCCTCTGGTAAATGTTTACTCTGTGGGGCTGTCCACCTGTTTCATTTGTCAAGATACTCACTCAAATCCTTGATCTCTAGAAGCAACATAAGAGTAATAAATTAACTTTCAAGAAGTTGTCCCTCTGCAGGGTATTTGAGCACCAGCCCAGTACACATCTGCTCTTTTACATGGAGATTAGAAATGAGAACATTATGGAACAGAATCTGGAAAAGGCATCGAATCGATGCCTTTGAAAAGAGGCAAGATTAATTTTGGAACTTCCTCGATTCCATGACGAAATTATAGCATTCAAAAGTGGAATGATGTTAATGGTATTTTTCCAGAATTACATATAACAGTCTGTAGTTTTATAGCACATAGCATTGCTATGTGATTTGCCTTTTTAAAAAAAATCACTTATCATTATAGTGTTAAGTGCCATTACTGTGGTTTTACTCATTTTGCACTTCAGTATGGTATGGAGAACAGAGCAGTAAGTATTCTATCAGTAGAGTTCAAAGCGGCTTTTGCAGTGCTTGATGTGTCTGGCATCTTGGTATGTCTGTAATTCTGTAGAAAAATGTACACTGAAGCATCTGTAAAGAGTCTAAAGTGTCATATTGGCATAGCATAAATCTACAAGCAGTGGAAATGTACATTTATATAAGCCTTGCATGACATGGAGCCTATGGGACAGAATTCTTTCTATATTTCCAGTTCCTCATTTTTGGAAACCCAAGAGTTTCTCCACTGCAGTTTACCAGAACTGGAAATGCAGAAAGTACAGTTATCTGTAATATAAATCTTGATGAAGAGAATGAGGATATACAGTATACAGTTCAAAACTAAGTCATTTTAGGTCCATAGCAGAGCCACCAATGACCTGTGTGGTAGAACCTTTTTATACAGTGGCTTTGTCCTCAAAATACCCATGCAGAAAGTGGGAAACTCATATTTGATCTTTTTGCCCTAAAGTGTTCAAAACCTACTCTCCTGTCTTTCAGGAGTCAACACTAAACATCATGCTTCAAACTGTTCTCAGATCTTGCAACCTCCAACTTTCTTCTTTTAGTTGAGAAAGTGTTTTGAAAAAAGAAAGTAAAATTAATGGGAGAGGAAGAAGAGAAGAGGAAGAAAGTGAGTGCTTGTGCCAAAGAGCACCTGGCTTTTAATTTCATTGTCTGCAAAGACCTCTATGGTTGAAGAGTAGTAGGCCTTGCTCCAAGGACTGCTCCTTATAATGGAAGGAGCATCACTGCTCCAGCAGCTCTATTGTGAAAGAAAACAGTGCTTTCCAAGAAACTGAATCTATCCAGGATGTAAGAATTGTACTCTGAAAATGCCTACTTGTTATTCTGAATTAAGTAATTGGATAAAAGAGTAATTGTGTTACTGAAAAAGCTTTTAGAACGATAAAAATACATTACAGGATTACTAGAGGCTATTTGAAACAGTTATTGCCTAAATTATGGTTTTAAGCTATAAGTAAAGAGAGATGAAAGGTCAAGGTATTACAGTGCACACCTTAGAAAACAGTTTTTAAAAAATATGATTGTTGTTTTCATTGTCTTTGTTTTAAGCTAATTTAAAAAGCCATTGAGGCCTCTTTATGGAATAAGGTATTTGAAGCAATAGTAACCTCTAAGCAAAGCAGATGGACAACGTCATATATGAGGAAGCGTGTAAGACTGATTAATAATTTGAATTACATACATAGATGGTTTCTCAAGGTATTGTTTTGATTTAAGAAACTGCATAATTGTAGTGGTTTGACCTCAGCTGGCTGCCAGATGTCCCCCCACTTGCTCTTTCATTCCCCTTCTTCAAAAGGACAGAGATAGAAAATAAGATGGAAAAGCTCATGGGTCGAGACAAAGACAAGGAAATCACTTACCAATTATTCTCACAGCAAAACACGCTTGACTTGGGGAAAATCAATTTAATTAATTGCCATTTAAAATAGATTTGTATGGTGACAAGCAAAGACAGAAATTAAAACACTTTTCCTCCCCTCTCTCATTTTTTTACCAGGCTCAACCTCACTCCTTTGTTCCTGACTCCTCAATCTCCTCCCTTCCTTGAGTGGCACAGGATGGGCGGGGAATGGCAGTTACGGTCAATCCAGAACAGCTCCTCTCTGTTGCTCCTTCCCTCTCACACTTTTCCCTGCTCTAGTGTGGGTCTTCTCCACAGGCTGCAGTCCTGCAGCAAATATCCACCTTCTCTGGTGTGGGGTCTTCCATGGGCTGCGGTGTGGATATCTGGTCCCCTGTGGTCTCTCCGTGGGCAGCAGTGTGGATACCTGCTCCACTGTGGTTTCCTCTGCAACTGCAGGGGAATCTCTCTGCCCCAGCACCTTGAGCACCTCTTTCTCTCCTCCAGCCTTGGTGTCACAGGGCTGTTTCTCGCTCTTTTTCACCTCACCTCTCGCTACCATGCAGCATTTTACCCTTTTTAAAATACATTCACCCAGATTTACCACCATCTTGGCTGAGAGGTTCAGCCCCGCCTTGGGGTGGGTCGGTTGGAGCTCGCTGGAACCAGCCATGTCTGGCATGGGGCAGCCCCCCCAACTCCTCACAGAGGCTGTCCCACAGTCCTAGCACCCAAGGCAGTGGTAGTCAAGAAAGAATAACACAGATACATCACAGAAAGAAGAAGAAACTGAGGACACAGCTATATAAGAATACATATTTATAGAATCATAGAGTCACAGTATCACTGGGGTTGTCAGGCAGATTTTTTCTTTTTTTTTTTACAGGAAGTTGCTTGATGACATAAAGTTGGTGGAGTGACGTCTTTCACCAGGAATCTAACCTGCAGCAATTCAACAAAAGCTCAGAGTTTAGAAATGGGTGAGAGTGAAAATGAATTCATTGATACGGCCATCTGGTAATTTCTATTGTATATACTTTGTGTTTTGTGGCAGATACTCAAGTACCCACCAGTTTCTGTCCTGGAGAGATGAAGTCATGCACCAGGGCCCCATCTAGAGCACCCCACTTCCACTGTGGAGGTAAGGTCCTCCACAGAGTGCTTGGCTCTCTGCCTATGAATGCTGTGCATCTAGAATCAACAACCGGAGTAAACTTCTTTTCTGGTTAATATGTAGTGTGGACATAAGGGCCTAGAACCAGTAGATAGCAGCAAATCAACCTCCAAGCCTACTACTCTCTTTGCGCCACTCCAAAAGGCAATGGACACACATTGGGTCCAACATTTCTTAGTGAAATCCTGCTGCTAAATAAAGAGCACACATGGAGTTCTCTTTCTGCTGAGGCAGTAGGAACAAAGAGAAAGAAATTATTTGTAGTCAGAAATCCCAATCCCAACATGCAGCTCTGAATTGTGATGCTTTATTTCTATCCTTTCGCAAGCTCATTCTATGAAATTATGCTCTAGTATTTCTTGGGTTTTCTGGTTGCTTTTTTTGCTTCCTACATGCATAATCAGAGTCCTCATCTCCTTCTTAGGTCTTCCTTCTGGAAATTTTTCAGCTTGAATGGCTTATTTTTTGCTTAAGGCTGTGTAACAGGGAGATGGCTTCCCTTGTTTCAAGCTAGCTTGCTTAACAAAGGAATATAATTTCTTTGACCTACATACATGCCAGTCAGAGATTAGACACATAAGAAATTCTGACTGAAAAGAAATCAGCAGAGAGTAACTCAAGATGATTTAAAATAAGAGGGATAGAAATGAAACATACAAATGGGCTGCTTCACCTCCTTGAAAAAAGATTATTTACTTGTCAAACTGCAAGAAAACATGATTCTTAGTTTAAGGACAGAGGAAAAACATATAGCAAAGAATTTTGTCTATATTCCAGCTGCAGACTCCTCTAGTTAGCTCTTATCTACTGACTTCTTACCCATCAAAGTGATATCTATAGGGCCATTACAGCAGACTTGAATGATTTCATCTACTCCCAAAATGCAACAAAATATGTTAAGGGGAACATACATGTATTGTAGCTGCATTGTTTCAGGAGCTAAGTTCAAATAGGCATCTGCTTCATCCCCTGTTATATCATTCACAGTTTTCCTTCACTAATTCTAGATCTTATGTTAATTATAAGCAGGAATTAAAATTTTATCTCCCTGGCAGAGCTACTCCAAACAATGTTTTACAGATTTTCCTTATTGTGGAATCATAGAATGGTTTGGGTTAGAAGGGACCTTTAAAGATCACCTAGTACAACCCCTCCAAAGAGGGACATCTTTACCTAGAGCAAGTTGCTCAAAGCTCCACCTGACCTAACCTTGAACACTTCCGACGATGGAGCATCCACAACTTCTCTGGGTAATCTGTTCCAGTATCTCACCACCCTCATCGTAAAAAATGTCTTCCTTGTGTCCAGTCTAAACATACCCTCTCTCAGTTTAAAGCCATTGCCCCTTATCCTGTCCCTACCAGGTCCTGGTAAAATTCTTTTTCTGTTTTTTTTCATAAACCCACTTTATATATTGAAAGACTGCAGTAAGGTCTCCTCAGAGCCTTCACTTCTCCTCTGGCTGAACAACCAGCCTTTCTTCATAAGAGATGTGCTCTGACAGTTTTCATGTCCCTCCTCTGGAGCTGCTCTAACAGATCCATGCTTTTCTTGTACTAGGGACCCCAGAGCTGGATGCACTACTCCAGATGGGGTCTCACAAGAGCAGAGTAGAGGGGTAGAATCACCTCTCTTGATCTGGCCATGCTTCTTTTGAAGTAGCCCAGGATGTGGTTGGCTTTCTGGGCTGCAAGCGCACATTACAAATTGTTCATTTATCAATATCCCCAAGTCCTTCTTGTTAGGGCTGCTCTCAATCTGTTCATTCCTCAGTCTGTACTGGCTTTGGGGATTGCTCCGATCCAGGTGCAGGACCTTGTACTTGGCCTTGTTGAACTTCCTGATGTTCACATGGGTTCAACTCCTCAAGTCTCTCAAGGTTCCTTTTGGATGGCATCCCTTCCCTCAAGTGCATTGACTGCACCACTCAGTTTGGTGTAATCTGTAAATTTGGTGAGGGTGGACTTAATCCCACTGCCTATGTCATTGATGAAGATATTAAATAGTATCGGTCCCAATATGGACCCTTGAAAGACATTACTCATTACTAGTTCCCACTTGGTCATTGAGCCATTGGCTATAATTCTTTGGATGTGGCTACCCGCCCAAGTCCTTATCCATCTAACGGTCCATCCTTCAAACCCATATCTCTCCAATTTAACATCAAAAATGTTGTGGGGTACTGTGTCAAAGGTCTTACAGAAGCCCAGGTAGATGACATCCATAGCTCTTCCCTTGTCCATTGATGCAGTCACTCCGTTGTACAAGGCCACAAGATTAGTCAAGCACCCCACCTAGCTTATTCCACTTAGCTACCGGGTAATGTTGATTTATTATGATATTTTTTATCTCTGTATGGGTAAAACTAAATGTTAAAATACAGGATTTCTTGTGGGTTGTCATTTTCCATGTCTTAGAGGTAGAAACAGTTGACACTCTTCCTGTGAAAATTCTTTTGTGTGTGTGCTAATCTGAGGTGAAAACGTCACCTCTAAGCTTCAGGCAAGTCTTTGGAACAAACAGAGGTATAATTATATGACAGGCAAAAACCCCTGCTCTGACTTTAATCTCATCCGCATAGAGATTGTGTGGTACCTTGCCTTGAATGTAGGCCAGCGGCCAGCAAGGGTATCTCTCTTGCTAAAGCCTGTGCTGGCAACTTTTCATTACTGTTATCTCGTGCTAGTAAACTTAAAGTTGGAGAAGATAAGCCTTCCTATATTCAAGTGCAGCCTCATCTGCAATGCAGGTAAACCTTGGCTGGGAGACATTCATTTCTCCTAATGTGCTCTCTGAGAGTCAGCTGCCTCATCTAAGCTTGTTGTCTCAGCTCCCCCAGTAGTCGGTGGAGATGTAATTGGTACCTCCCCAGGATTATTCACCCTACTGGGCTTAAGACATCCAATCTAGGAAGGAACTCAGCCTCC
Source organism: Limosa lapponica baueri (assembly GCA_002844005.1). NCBI lineage: Eukaryota > Metazoa > Chordata > Aves > Charadriiformes > Scolopacidae > Limosa > Limosa lapponica. The sequence goes on from KZ505658.1 coordinate 1,117,752, forward strand.
AGAGGGATCAGTCTCTCTCTCAAACCTTTTAAATAACATTGAGAGAGTTCCACCTTTGATATCAATAAACTGATCCTACTAAAGCTGATTTTTTTGGGATGTCTTTGGAGAGTTCACTAAGCATCGAGAAAGCTTTCTGACTGTTTATGAACAAATATGCTTTATGCCTTTCATCAGTTTTCATTGCCATTTTTAGTCAATTGAGGGTACCTTTGTGTACCTTTCATGTAGCACCAGTATTTCTTTGCCTTGGTGCTTTTCAGAGAGGAGATCTTGTTGTTACAAACCCTTTTTACCCTTAGTTAACAGCCTAGAATATTGTTTAAAGTGAAGTGCATAGATTGAAATTTGTATTAACTATCGTAAGTCTTTGTCATTTATCTTCTCTCTAATTTTGAGACTTATTAAAATGTAGATGACGGTATTGGAAATGAATCATGCCTAATGCATTTTTATTATTACTGTGAGCTCTAAAACACTGAATAAAATGATAATCCGAGTAACCGAAATACAGAAAAACAGAGCCACTTCTTATTATATGCACTCCTGAGTAGTCGAAGGATGGATTAGCTAGCTCATATTTGTTATAATGTTATTAACTTGTGTGAGTCCTTGTTTGTAATACTGAGATCATTGTAAATAAATTGATTGTTAACATGAACTTTCCATGGTCAATATCTTATTTTAAAATAGCTCTCTGGTGGCAAATGCAGAGAATGGACAACAGACAAGTAAAATCAAGGAGTCAGATTCATGCATTGTTCATGGAGGGAATGTATTATAAATGACCTTAACTCATGGTCAATTAGTTTTTTGTTTCAGTAATTATTATAGGAATAATCACCTTCATAAATTTGACAATGTCTATTTTTAGATAATAAAATATATGAATTCATTTGTCAGTACGTGCCATACAGAAAAAAAAAATAAACTGGGGTAATTTGGATCTATTGTGAATCAAACCAGTAAGTCAAAAATGCTTACACTAATACAAATAGGTATTGTGTTTATTTCTGGAAAGCATTTAATAATGTTTCTGCTACCTGGCTATTACAATATGATACTACGCCTTTTTAAATTGCTAAATGTGAGTTAGTAGGTTAGTTTTACAGGGATACTTAGTGTAAACATGCTAAATATCTTATTGAGTAAACATTTGGTAATAAAGCAGCTCATTTTCTATGGATGTCTCTTCACTGAATTCTGTAGTTTAGTAACTATGGTTATGTAAAAGTCAACAGTGGTTTAAGTCATGCTCTGCCTTCATGTCACTATTTATACAGTAGATGAGACTTTCTCAGCAACTAAAGACCTTGAGTGAGCTTTAGTTTAAGAAAGAAGCAAAACTCCTATTGACTTCAGTGGGAGCAGGATTTTGGTTTTGCCTTTTTCCAGAGGCTCCTGTCATTCCAGTACCCGAGCCTTTGGGTGCTGAGAGTTCCAGATCACTCTGAGATTAATGTGAGCAAACAGCATTGTGGATCTAGTAGAACTAGTCCCCAACTACCAAAACCTACATGTAAACAGGTATCACAAAACCTTGCTTTGTGCTGTGTTTATCTGAAATGAAATGCAGAATTCCCAACAGATCATAGGAAGATGCTGTTGGAGACAAAAGGAGAGGCAAACTGAAGACCGTGTTTTGGTTTTCACCCCTTTTATTTAGAACACGTTAAAGGGGGATGGGAGGTTAAGTGGTCAGCTGCTGAGTGAAATTAGTGAGGAAAACAATCCAGAGAAGGAAAATTAAGGAAAGTAGAAGTGATTGGTTGAGCGAGAGAGAGGTGATTGCAAGAAAAGAGGGAAAATGGAGTGAGGAAGTCAGTAGCTCATATCATATACTGCAAATAAAAAATGGAGAAGTAGTAACTGAAGTAAAAGGACTACCTCTGTTAGCAGCTATCAGAGAATACTGTTTCATGACCACTTTCACCAAAACTAAGTTGTAATTTTTTTGGCAATGGAGACACAGAACTACTTTGTATTTTGTTAGCAAGCCCATATACTGATAGAACCACTGAAAAAATTAATCTCAAAAGGAAATTACCTTGCCTTTTTCATGGTGTATCACATCAGGTCAGCATGTTCTTCCTGAGAATCTCCAGTGGTCTATACCATTTCCTCAGCTGGAACTTCCAGCCCTGATGTGGCCAGGATAAATGCTAGGAAATGCTCCTACTTTCCAGGAATAATCTGATGCTCTGAAGACATACAATCTATATTGACAGGTTGGCAAATTCACAAAAAAAAAAAATAAAAAAAAAATCCAAACATAAGGCTGCTTTTTAGGTGATGTAAACTGAGCCAAAATCTTACTACTCCTTAAGCAGAAGAATTAGGTAACAAATTTGAGTAAAAATTAGTTTATGGTTCATGTGAATATGTATTTCTTCTGTAATGATGATTGCCTCTTCACTGTAGTCTTAAAAGGTCAGGGTTGAAAAAGGGCAAGAAGGTAAGGTCATCATATCTTCCAGCAGATGAAATATGCATAGCTTGGCTGGCCTTTGCCCTGCAAATATAGAGAAGTTTAAAAAATGTCAACATTAAGTATAACAAATACTATTGATTCTTCTTGTTAGATGAACCATCTGCCTTTTTGATGCTAGGATGAATTATGACTACGGCTTGCCAGTAGCATTGGTGGTATTTGGTTTTTTTTTTTCTCCTGACTGCTCAAAATTTGTCCTCATTGAAAGTTTGCATTTCTGGAGCACTAGAGGTTTCTGTAGCCTTGTGACATGGACATACCATCTGTCTTTGCTGGTGGTAAAGGTTAGTGCCCTCAGCTCCTTGTTTCGCTGTCAAAGATGATTGCCTTCTTAGATCTGCCCCACACACGGCTTATGTGAGTGCTCCCTAACCTTTTCCAAGAAAAATGAACTAGGCTATCTTAAATAGTTTAAAATAATTGTTATTCTGGGCTGTCGTCTTTTTCTGATGAGTGATTGCAACCTTTTGATGAATGTTGTTTGCAGAGAGCAGGTTTCTTGTGCCCATGGAAGGGGACAACCAGAGGCATACTTTACTCTTCAACCAGAATTTAACTGGCTTGATGCCTATAAAAAGAGTACATCAATATAGGTTCTGGCAATGTACTTTATCTGTGCTATAGTGTTTGGAATCTTTCCCTTAGAAAACGATGCACTGATGCACCTACAGCTTTGCATGACGTACATTTCCATTTTATAATTACTGAGTCAACCAACTGTAACTCAGGTAAAGTATAAGCTTTCTTCTTCCGAAGTGCATGGGCTTTATGCATTCAGAACATCACAACATGATTTATAACACTGAATTACTGTAACTTGCTCAAAATCAGTTTGAGAGTAAACAGATTGTTTGCTACCTCTTATTAGCACAGTGGTCAGTAGTGTCATAACAAAATAGTCTGGGTGTGTATAATGATGCCACAGTGGTATAATGAATACAGCAAACATAAATAGAGAATTTTATCAAATAAGCACTTTACAGAAATTTTTTCTAAAACAGTTTTCAGTCTGCTGTGAGGAATTAAATTGTTCTGCCTTGCTGTGCTTAGAGAAATGCTCATACTGCTCATACTTTCTCACTGCTCTCTAGTAAAGTATTGAAGTGGAAAAGTGAATTGAACTGTCACAGTTCTTGGAGCACTTCTGCATTTGGGATATGCCAGGGTGTTTAAGCAATCTCTCTAAGTTGATGACTAGGCTACTGCTGGACTTCTCTTACAACTATAATTTTCTGTTTGTCTCAATATTATAACTCTAATTTTAACCAAGCTGTGAGTCAATGCTACATTTTCTGTAGACTTGTTGGCTCAGGCATTCTTAATGTTTTATAGCCTATTAAAAAATGTTAACTATTACAGAATTTTATAATTTATGAATGCAGTAATTTTAAGGAAGAAATGTTTCATTGAAATAATTAAAATGATCTGAAATTCTTCCTCTTCTGTCAAATTCCTTCCTCCTGTCTGAACATCAAATCCCTATCACACCAGACTCATGAAACTGAAACTTTTGCCTTTGTCTAGGTTTATGTGAAGTCTTGGAGAACTGTAAAGGAAAAGAGCTTTACTGAAGAAATTTCACAATACCTAAAAAGATGATAACTGTTATTTACTCTAAGCCTACAGGTTAAGTGCCTATTTCAACATTTTTTCCAGCTAATGACCTTTGGCTTCATAATATCTTTTTATTCTTAGGACAATTGGTTTACGAAATCTATTTTCATAAGACAATTTCATTGGAGATACTATCATATTCCTGCAATGAAAAGTCATCATCACACCATCTTCCTATATTCTCTTACACACCAGTGATTATTATAAAGTTGGGGTTTTTTCCTAGTACTAGATCACTCTAGAAGAGGAGACTTGCATGGTTAGTTGTACTAAGATCACGGAATTGTCAGAGTTGGAAGGGACCTCTAGAGATCATCTAGTCCAACTCCCCTGCTAAAGCAGGATTGCCTATAGCACATCACTCAGAACTGCATCCGGATGGGTCTTGAAGATCTCCAGAGAAGAGGACTCCATGACCTACCTGGGCAGCCTGTTCCAGTGCTCTGTCACCCTCACCATGAAGAAGATTTTCCTCATATTTGAATTGAACTTTCTATGTTCCAGCTTGATGATACAGGTATTATTAATCAATTAAAAACATGGGCATAGGTTTGTCTTTGATGGGTTATTTTGAACACATAAAACTCAGGAAATGTTTGAGTTGTCTCATAGATTGGAAGAAATGCATGAGAAATCACTGGGTTTTAAAAGCAGTCCTGCAAAGTAATTGACACAATAGAATGTTGCCCAGAGGCAACAATAGAGGTTTCCCAGAGAAGTTGCGGATGCCCCATCCCTGAAAGTGTTCAAGACCAGACTGGATGGGGCTTTGAGCAACCTGGTCTAGTGGGAGGTGTCTCTGCCCATGGCAGCAGGGTTGCAACTTGATGACCTTTAAGGTCCCTTCCAACTCTAACCATTCTATGATTCTATGATTCTAATGGCAGAGTAGAAGTGAAGTTATAGTTAGTTAGTTGTGTAATGCTTCCAAGTCAGTCAGGAAATGGCTATAATTATTTTCACATAGTTAACCCCCTCCAACTTCTAGGAAGAGATAAATTAAAAAAAAATTACAGCAAGGAATGGAGAATTATTTTTGTAAGTCAAAAAGAATAGAATAGCCCTTTAAAATGCTCTAGTCCCAATTTTCTGTAAGTATTGCTTGAAGTAAAGTTGTTATTATCAGGAATGAAAGTACAAATGTTAGCTGAATTACCGTGTCGTACGTCAGTTGGACTCTTCAGTGTCTACTCAGGAGTCACTTTCATTAGATTAACGAAACCCCTTAGCAATACGTATACAAACTTTTACAATATTTTCTTTTGTATTTTTGGTGATTTTTCTTACTTACACTTCCTGATGAACTTTTGTAGGTAGACGTACCTGAAACCAAAGTAGTTTTAAAATGTGCTTGATTTCTATGAAAAAAATCTACAAGTTTTCATATTCAGCAATGTTTGTACAAGTATATAAAAAGTAGCTGAGGGACCCTGTCTCTAAGATTCTGGTCCAGTGGCAGTGTAGGATCTTTCTGGACTAAGGCCTTTGAAGGGCACAGCCATCCTGTGACAAAGGGTTCCAAAAGTTAACTGTGTTCCATGTGGAAAAAGATATATCTTTTATTGCATGTCTCTTAGTCCAAGACATAATAAGTTTTACTTTTCCCTAAATGACACATGTATCATACATCTAACATTCATAAATTCAATGGTAAGAGAGCTCTGGGTCAGAATTTAGATAGATATTTACACAAGCCTTTCTAAGATCTTTTTCTGAAGATAAAAGTATAGTTTGTATTTTTACACTCTATCCAGGAGGATTGGGTTAGGTACTATGTATGCTTGCTCTTACATATTACCCGACGGCATGAAATCTCAGTTTGGCAGGTTTCAAGGAGCACTACCTATGTGATTTTGACATGCTCTGATTGTTGGAACCAGAAAAGCTACCAACTGCTGTTCCATTCACAGTTTTGCAGACCATTACATCTTGGATTCAGCCTCAAGTTTGAATGCTCTGACTGGTAAACTTACAAATTTTTTTTTTTTTTTTAAACACAGGTTCCCTCGCCATCTTCCTTCATGAGATCACTGCCCTGAGTGTAAGTATGTGGGGAGGTTTGTACAGCCACACGATAGAGAAACGCAGATTCTGGGACTTCCATTCTCACTGAGCTTCTATGGCAGGGACTCTACATATCCATATGTAGTCCTCATTTTGCTGCCACCTTTGAAATCTCTATAGTGGCTGCAAGAACTGAGGCAGCCAATCTGATTTGGGGAATGCTGCCCTTTGTAGTCCAGGGCCAGAGAGAGGACATGTTGGAGGATATACATGAGCGCTCCAAGGCTTGTCAATATGTGCAGTTTCCACTGCGATCCTAGGTTACTAGTGAATAGGTGAAGTGTGCCAGTTGTTGTGTCACAACTGACTGCTGTGCCAGTCCTCTTCCTTTCTTTGATCCCAACTAATATAGAGAAGTCATCCTATCAGTATTCTGCTAATCACATGGCCATGACCAACAGAGTTTACGTCAGGTGCATAGACATCCTTCTTTCTGCTAGCCACAAGAAGCAAGAAAGCACACAGAAAGTTGTTCTGTACATTACTATTTAGTGAGAGACCTGGTACAGAAGTGGGTGTGCGGTGGGAAATCTATTTTAGCCAACTAAGTGATTTTCACCTCTCAGCAATACCTATTAGGATCACCTGAATTCACTAGCTGAAGATGGTTTTAAGACTTTTAAGAGAATCAATGAATTAGGAATAAATTTTGGTCCTGGTAAAATTGTTGTGATTTATTTATTAATTTCTGTTCAAAATGCCACGTATTTAGATTTTCTTAAATAATTCTGAGCCATGTGACTGGGTGGTCCCATTTAAGTCAACAGAGCTGCTCATAGGACAAACTAAAGTGTCTTCCTGTTTAGAGTGGAATTTTAATGTACTATAGTCAGGAGTCTTTTTATTGGTTATGTTACTAATCTTCTTTGATAATTTGAAAATATTAGCTTTTACTATTGTTAAATATTGCTAAATATAAGATTTTACTCATGAAAGGATTAAGGTTGACATATTGCACTTTGACACTTTGCTGAAGCTGTTAGAAATGAACTTGCTAAAAACTCAACATCTATTTGCTATGCCAGAAACACATCAGCAATTATTTTGTCTGCTCTAGAGTCTGACTTGAAGGAATCATAACTTTAAGACAGAGGTTCAATTTTTTCACTGAGCAATTTTCTTTAATAATCTCTTGTCATTTTTATAGTATAGTGTTGTATAATTGATGTTTATAATTTTGTCAAGAAGCCTCAGTATTTTTGTAATGGATTTATTATGTATTTTAATAACTAGGCATAAGTAACTGTAGAGCTTAACTGACATGCTATGATGCAAGTCTTAAACACTGCAATACCTGCAGTTACCCTGAAAGCTGAAAGTTTTTAAGTGATCTAATTCCTTTAATACAGATTTTAGTAGCAATTGAAGTCAGGGTGTGACTATTTTTTAAGGTAATATTTTAAGTGAGATGATGATTTGTGGTCAAGTATGATGGTGATAGAAGGTGAACGAAGAATTTGTCATCTGTGAATTTAATATCTTTGGAACAGTAGTGACATTATAGTTGCATGCAGGTCAGGTCCAAAACAAAGACATCTATCCAGGCTTGCTTATCTCATGGAATCACAATAGGCTGCCAGGGAGTTGAAACAAAGATACTTTTGATTTACCTATGAAAAATAATTAAAAACAATCAGACAGCTGGCATTTTGAGATTTAGCTCTGGAATGATATATCTCACCCTTATCTTTAAGTAATGTATTTACTAATAATTTTAAAGTAAGAACAACTTGATCTAGTTATTCTTCTGTCATCATTCGTTTCACCCCTTGCTGTAAGTGTCACATAGATATTTAAAAAAAAAGAAAAAGAGTGATTTCCTGTTTTTCTTTCCCCTCTCTTCATCAGCCTTTTGGAGAAACAGCTTGACTGGTTCTCATCACTCTTCCAATTTGCCAATGGATTTGTTCAGCATACATGTGAAAAAATTCTAAAGAAATATTCATTTAAAAAATGATTTTTTGGGAGATTGTGGTCTCAGACAGGAATTACTTCAAGAATCTTTGTCTGGAGGCCTTCAAGATCTCTGCTCTGCAGGCTTCCCACAGACTGCATTGAAAAGGTAAGCATTTGCTCTGGAAGTACAACCTCCATGAAATTCAGTTGGAAAACATCTCTCTCTAGTGGATTTTGAGGAATTTTTTTTAGTTATTTCCATGTTCCCTTGCCACTAATGGATTTAATCTATAAATAAATGCCATGGTTTCTCTGATAGGGACATTTAATAAATATGAAGAAGGTGTTAGGACAGCTTGTTTGGATGCTTGATTCAGAACGAGTGCATTGTGTTGCTTTCCCAATTAAACTGTGAGCACTTGCCTGCAGTCTTTTAACGAGTGTTTTTTTAGTAACTAGAATGGAAGTGCTTGAAGAATAAGGAGAAGTTGCTTGCTTTTTTTATGAATACAGCTCTTTGAGATCTTCTGTCTATATGAGTCTAACAACCCTCTGCCCTTTTTTGTGCTGTAGTCAGTTGTGTTATCATCACCTCTCTGGATGTGAGAGGACACAGGGTTGTCTTGTTCTTCCCCTTCCTTTACACACTTTGGAAGTGGCTTGCTAATAGCATACTGTAAATAATTAGATGCAGACAGGTAAATAACTTTTTTCTCTCTGTTGATATGTAAATACAGTAACCAAACTAGTCCTCCTTCTGCACACACATTAGACACAACTATAAGAGTGGCAGAGCAAGAATATTAATTGTTTGCGTATGAAGGGAGTCAAATGGCTACTTTGCATCAAAATATAGCATCTATAGGTGTATGTATGGTGATTATAATGTGATAGTAATGTATGAGGCAGAAATGGGGCTGTATTGTGCTTGTAATGACAGTATGATAGTTTGGTATGTAGAAAGAACCAAATAATTCATTGAGCCATATAATCATGTATGGTAAAACCTTGCTAGGTCTGCCTTGGTTTCTATGAAGAAAATTCTTACTCAGTTTTGGGTCCACAAATACATTCAAATTAGCCTGGGCTGCATTCAGGTTTCCTGTGTCAAAGAACCACCGTATGCAAACTCTGTTTCAAAATGAAATTTTAATTTACTTAAAAATAACAGTAACTGAAAACTAAAATAAACCATAGTTCTAACAGAGCTCCTTGGTTCAACCAAGATAAATTACCCCATGCTTATCTTCATGAACACAAAGGAGCCCAGAGGAAGAACTACAGGTGAGGGAACCCCAAGAACTTCATCAGGAGCCCCTGACCTGGCTCCTCCCAGGGCTACCCTTGGAGAGTGATCAGTGCCATGGTCCAGAGGTGACACCAACTCAAGATAATGGGAGGGGGTTTCCCTGGGGCAACTTCATAGACATGTTACCAAATTTTGCTGAACAGCTCCATATGAGTTGTCAGGGAAAGTTTGCTATACAGGGAACAATATCAGGAATCCTCCTTTGTTCTGTAGGCCATTTTAAGGGGCTAGAATGTACAGGACCATTGTTGAAGGTGTTTTGGGGTTATTATGCAACAACAAAGGACTGTGGGCACTGAATATCTTATGACCCTATAAATGACTTCCCCAAATACCAACGAAGATAAGTAAAATCTATCTACCTAAAGTTTCAAGCAGATGGACTATAATGTTCTCCACTTTCAGTCCTATAAGAGTTGAATAATATTGTTGAATCCTGTTATGTGTCTGCCAAGAACCATGTCATAGCAGGGCTTGTTAGGTGAGATAATTTGTTAACATAGAAAAAGGCCTTTTAAAGTTCCATAGACTTATTTTGGGTGAAAGATGTTATAAATACAAATCAGTATTGTTAATTGCAGTGATTCAAATTTTTCTGTTGTTTCCATAAATTCCTTCGGTGTTGCTCTTGGGGTGTGTGGGTGTGTTTTTTGGTGGAGGCCGTGGTAGAGAGGGGAGAGAGAGAGAGAGACAGAGAAAGAGAAGGAGAACGAGAGAAGGGTAATGGCTTCCCTTAAGAGATCTGAAAATATCTGCTGTATAGAAAATATGTTTGTAGCTGTTGAAAGGTACCTTTGCTAAATAAATGATGTTATCCTCTTTTCTACAATTTTTTCAGCACAGGAGAATAGCTTTAGTATTTGGTGACTGGTTTTAGAATAATGTTGAGAGGCTGTAATCTTGCAGAAAAATACAGCTACTTTGAATGGACAGACATGTGGAATAAATGGCTTATAGATAATCCCCTGTGAATGGACGTGGCATGTCTAAGGCTGGTTATGGATCTGCTATGTTAATTGGTGAGAATGAGGTCGAGTTGTCCAGGAATAAATCAGAGCTGTCAAACAATATCTAAAATGATAGTCATTTCCTGGTTGGCACAGATAATAATGCTAATGGTTGTCAGTGGAATCTTTGTACAAAAGATATTACATTTCCCAACTATTTTATCTCTTAGTAATGTCCTTATTTTCTTTTCACTGGTTACAATCTTGAAAGATGCACACTATTAACCCTCAGCTATTCACAACCGAATCCACTACCAGACTCCACTAGTCAGCTATGAATAAAGCAATGACTCTTTCTGGACTGGTTGCTTTGTCAACAATTTAAGAGCATGTATTCTGAAGTGGAGTTAAGGTGAACCAGTTTAAGACCAGCACACGCTTCACAGCTTTTCTTGGAAGCTGTTCTCCCAAGCTATTTCTTCCCTTTTTTGGAGGTGAGTTTTGAAGACCTCTGGTCTGCAGGGTGCAGTAGGTATATTTTGTATCTTCCTAAAGTCCTGCAAATGGTGGGGCATTTGATTTATCTCCAAGGCAAGGTGACCACATGGAAAACTGAAGTAGGAAAGGACAGATCAGTCCCATTGACATGGCATAAAATTATAGTTCAAGTGAAGCATAAACTCCATAGAAAAGTGTAAGTGAACTTACACTTTATTCGGGATACTTGCAGATATAAAATGATACTTTTTTTTGTCCATCACTGTTATTTGTTATTAAAAACTTCAGGTTGGGTTTTCTCATTTCATGGTGTTTTGCTAACAAGGCATTTTCTAACATTAATTCTTCACAGTCTTATTTCTTCGTTTGATAGTTTTGCACTTTTGCAAACGTTGTGAATAGAAATTTGTCTATTGACTGCAACCCTGGGTAGACCATCAGAAAAAGCTCAAAGGGATTGAGGAAGAAATTTCTCATGTATTTCAATGGGACCTGCCCTCCTAAAACTTTAAAGATTTTCCCAAATCGCTTTTTACATCTTGTAATGTGTTTGAGACCCTGGATTCCTTTTGCTCTTTCTCTGTCATCTGCTGTAACTTGACCTATGCTATCTTATGATTACTGGCACTCCGGCAGGCTTGGGATAATAAAAACAGATTTGGAAAAAAAATCCAACTTAAGAATCGGCTAAGCATTCAGAAATTATTTTTTTTTAACTTATTTACTTAATTACCTCAAATTTGATGAAAACTCAGATGTTGATATCTCAAATGTATCTGAAACGTAGCCATATAAAATTCAAAAATGTCTTCAGTAATCTAAAATATGTTAACTGATTGGGAAAGAAGGGAACTAGAGTGAACCTTTATCTCAGTTGTGTAAGGCCTCCATACTAGGCTGGCTTAAATGGAAATAATGTGATTTAGATAACCGGCTGCTCAATGTGAGCAGGAGATAACACAGTTATAGATTAAAGGTTTGATTTTGGATGTCTCCATTTTTAGACTCCCTTAATGGCTAAATATCCAGACAATAAAAACTCAGCAGTTTCTTAAACAAGCAAATATAAAAAAACAACACTTGACCAAGGACAGTAATTTGCTAGCCATCTGTATATGGAAATGTGCTCCAAACCTACTTAAGATAGAGAGGTTATGATTAAGATGTCACATGCATACTGCATCCTACACGCATAACTGCGTCCAGCTCTGGAGCACTCAGCACTGGAAAGACATGGACCTGTTGGAGCGGGTCTAGACAAGGTCTGCAAAAAGGATCAGAGGGGTGGAACACCTCTCCTAAGAAGACAGGCTGAGATAGTTGGGGTTGTTCAGCCTGGAGAAGACCAGGCTCCAGGAAGGCCTTATTGTGGTCTTTTGGTACGTAAGGGAGGCCTACAGGAAAGATGGGGACAAACTTTTTAGCAGGGCCTGTTGTGATAGGACAAGGGGTAATGGCTTTAAACTAAAAGAGGGAAGATTTAGACCAGGTATAAGGAAGATATTTTTTGACTATGAGGGTGGTAAAACACTGGAGCAGGTTTCCCAGAGAGGTGGTAGATGCCCCATCCCTGGGAACATTCAAGGTCAGGCTTGACAGGGCTCTGAGCAACCTCATCTAGTTGGAGATGTTCCTGCTTATTGCAGGGGAGGTTGGACTAGATGACCTTTAAAGGTCCCTTCCAACCCAAACTATTCTATGATTCTATGATACCTGTAGGAGCCTATGTGTGAACAAGGTGTTAAAACTCCCATTACATTTAGTAGAGACCAGATCACGGATGCCTACTGCCATTCGAACCACCAAAAACACGTTCAGATGTTACATGAGAGAAGCTGCACTCTTGTGGAGTGACTGCTAGAGGGCAAGCAGAATAACTTAGACCATCTAGATGGAGCTGTACTCCCGTGTCTGGGTGACTGAATTTAGCACCTAGTCAGTATGGTGGCCAAGGGAGACAACGAATGGCTCAGCTCACGCCAAAATAGATCTTCGACTGTTACATTACGCTGTATTTGTATACCATCCAGTAAAATGGGGTTGTTGACCACTACAGGGGTACTCACGCTAGTAATACTGATAGTGTATTAAGAATGTTTCAAATGCAGTGCTTTGTAGACTAGTGTGTTACAACAATAAATGTGTGACTCAGTCTGATACTGTGGTAATGGAGCCTGCTTACATACCTAAGTGAAGCAGATGATTTGCAAAAATCAGCTTGTTCATGAAGAAAAAGGAGCTACATTAGCTGAATAAACAATATACTGAAAATAATTCCCTCAGCTCTTGCACCAAAATTGATTTACACAAACAATAGAGCATATTGTAGGAAGATGTTGTTCTTTTCTGCCACTTACTGAGGAAAGCATCAGAAAAATGTTTAGAAATTAAATAATTTTCATATAGAACGTCTGACTTCACTCTAGTAACTGCAATGGCATTTATCTGAAGTTCCATTTAGTATGGCCATTGCCTTGTCGTAAGCAGATGAAATAGGTATTTTGAGAACCTGTCAAGCCTGTTTGCTTCTGACCCTTCTCAGCATGCACTGTGAGTCTTTGCCTCTTTCATAATTAAGGGTTTCTTACTGATGAAGAAAGCCTGTATTACTCTCTGAACACACAGTGTTGTGTGACTATGGACTCATTTTTCCATATAAATACTGGACGCAAAACCTCAAACCTTCCTCAAACTGACTAGTGGGTCAGTTCTGCAGTTGGGCTTCAGCAGCATTGTGTCCTGTTGTTCACTCAGCTAGAGATAGAGTTCGCAGGCAAAAGGGCATATGATACAGTGTTGTTCTTAGGGTGTCAAGGACTGATAGCCATTGTTTTTGCAGAAGCGTTTCACTGAAAAATTTGAATTCACGACACTAGACTTCGCTGTAGGAAATGTGTGCTGAAACTTTAGAGGTACAGAATTGCTTAGACTGCTGTGAAGAGTACGGGCATCTTAGACACTGGGAAAAGCTGTAATTCCACTGAGGTCTGAATTCAGCCAGGGTAGAGCTGAATGAGAATGGAACGGGTTTCTTTGTGCTGCTATTTGTACCTCCTGTATTGGATGGATGTCTTGCACATGATCTCTTCATGAGATCGTGTAAGCCTAGGGTATTCCAATATTTTGCCTATACACACTTATAGTTGATTATCCAAATGCTATTTGGGTTTTCACCCCTTTTTATGGCAAAACAGATAAAAGGTCCTAAAATGCTTAATTTTCTTTCTTTTTAGGCTAAGAATTTCGGAGTTGAAAAACCAAAAATATTTCAAAATGTAAAAGAGAAATTAGAGACATAAATAATAAAATTCATAATACTGAGAAAATGCGTTACATCCTTATAAACTATAACTAACTTTCTAATATGACACATGTGAAATATGAGCTTGATTTAGCATTAACTTCTTTCTAAAGAGATTACAAAAGCTTTATTCTGGCAAAAACTGGTCTTATTTATAACTGTCATATACATATTTATAAATGTCATATACTTATTAGTTCATTAAAATATTTTTTCCTTAAAAAGATTTTTAATTAAGAGTTACGAATTCTAAACTTTGGGTTCTTTCCTTTGAATTTTATGGTGATTATAATATAAATATATATACATTTAGAATGAGCACAATTTAGAAATATAATCTTAATTTCACTGTAGTATGAACGACTACCTTCAGTGAGGTTCTGCTAGAGCAGATTGCTGATGATATGCCTTTATTCATTTTGGGAAACAAAATGCTATTTTTGATATTTGACTTGACAAATGTTTTGCTTGACTGCCTTCATGCAGTTTTCAATCAAAAGCTACCCTGTGCTGTGCAAATTGCAACAAGTTGAAAAGATAATGTACTCCATCAAAAATGTACTGTAATACACCTGATAATCTTGAAGTGAAGCCATGAAAATGAAATGTCATTAACCCTAAATCTGTTCAGATACATAAAAATCTCATTTAAGGAAGTTTCCATAATCTAACATTATTAAACATATATTCTTATGCCCACTTCTGTGTTGGTGTTTCATGTGTATGTGCACACATTTATGCATGTATATTGTATTTCCAGATGCAGCTTGTAAAGCTGGACTTAAATATTAGAATACACATTGGAAACTTTAGGGTATTAACATTGTAAGGAAGCTGTGATTATTCCAGAAGGAAGACATATTATTACAAGAAATTCGGAGCAAAAAATCTAAATACCTGAAAGGTGGAAACAGGGATATTTGTGACACTGGAGGTGGCAGGATTCATCCCTACCAGACCTTTATAAACCATCCTGAGCCTTAGCTCCCTGCTGTGTTAGGCGTGGTGGTGCACGATACCAGCACCCAGCCAGCTTCCATGGGAAATACACTGCACCTACACAATAGGCCACAGTGTGTGGGCTTTCTGACCAACATTAGTCATCACTGAGTGGATGTGTAAAGGAAAAGAACACAAACTTTGTGTTTAAACAACACTTACTACATAGAAGTGGTCATTTTAGTTAAATTGAGCTTATTTTAAAAACGTGTTTCAAGTTTTTTAACTTGTTTCAAGTTTCCATTGGAATATCACTGAAGTTTGAGCAACATTTATAGAGCCTGTAATTGACTTGAACCACTTACTGCTTTGAAATCTGATCTATCACAAGCAGGAAGATGAGCAGTTAATGTAAATCCTTGAAACTCCATGCATATCCTTGATTAATGCGTTCCTAGATTTATGATTCAAATATGGTACTATTGTATTGTTCATTTTCTTAAAATGAGTAATCAATTTGCAATTGCCATTTCCATAACTATGCAAATATACTAATGTGCTCCTGGAAGACAAAGGTACAAAATTATTTTCAAATACTAAGCATTTAAATGTCACTGATTAGAAGCTTTGTACATGATTAAGACCATATAATTAATTCCTCAGGTTTTAAAATGGCTTTAAATCCACTTATATTAGATGCTTAAGTATCTATATATTAGAACTCAAGTACTTGATTTCAAACCACACCCAGTTTCTTTTAGTCTTATTTCTGGAAATACTTTTTCTACGTACTCAAAATATTGGAAGTTATTATAATTTATGTTTTTATTTTTCAATTTAAAATGTATTTATATAGATATATATTATGTATATAATTATATATGTATTATGTACATATTATGCATATATAGAGATCATAACTGAAAGTCTCAAATTCTCCAGCTCAGAAAGATTTAATCACTATACTTCATAAAGAGATGAGTTGAATTAAGGACTAAGAATAGCTCTTAATGTTGCAGACATTTTTGGCACCAGATATTAGCCAAAGATATTAATTAAATGAAAATGAAAGCTGCAGCAACTTTTCCCAAAAGATAGTTTCTAGTAGAAACATGAATGTACAGGAAAGAAAGGAACTTCTTTTACAGCTGAACATTTCTAGCATTGTTCTGTTTGAAAGATTGTGTAGATTGTGCTATGGTTATGTTGCTGAGTTTTCATATGCAGGAAGACATTAAGTTTATTTTGGATAAATAACTGCTATTTAACTAAAAATAATAAAAATGCTTCAAGTATCTTTTCCAATTAAAAATTAGCTGTAGCAGAGCTGTGAAACTTATAAGGAAGTGAGATGAAAACTGAGTGATGACGACATCACCAATTTTTTCTGAGATTTGAGATTTAGAATTTTCTAGAATCTCAGGATCACTCTTCAGCTCTAAAATGTAGATTATGACATAAATAACTCCACCTGCAATATGTAAAAACTTATTTTTTAATTGATTTATTATGCAGTAGGATTTGGAAGGGAGTATATTCCTGTATTTTAAGGTCCAGAAGTGAGATCAAAGCAATCTAAATTCTACCTGTAACTCTGTCTTAGATTTATGTGAAATAGGACTCTGTTTCCTTATTTTTAAATACTTTACCAAAAATATTTTAAGGCTATATTAACTAATACGTAAGTAGCATATAATAGCTACTTTTAGGATACTTTTATGCCCAATTGCTTACCAATATTAGCAGCTGAACATGATTTGAAAGTTTGGGATGGTAGTCCACTCACAGGTTAAGTCACCTGCACTTAGAAGTCTACATTTACCTATCTGTAAGTTGACTCCTTTAACTTCCATCTAATTCAAGGGAGACATTGGGCCAAACAGAATTTCCAATTCATGGATGTCTGAAACCATTGGAGATAATGTAATGCATCTATCTAACCTCTGGCTGCTGCTATCGAAGGATGCAGATTGCTTACAGGACTCATTTCGTATCTGCCAGTTTGGTGTGCATCCCCAAAGGTGTCAAAGGCACTAGATATGTATTGATCAAGTCAAGCAAATTCAGTGTAGGGCCACCACAATGGTTGGTGGGTGGAGCACTCATTCTGTGAGGAGAGGCAGAGGGAGATGAGTTGTTCAGCCTGAAGAACAGGTGGTTTTGGGGCACTTGAACAGCATCCTCCTGTTGTCTAAGGGGAGGTCATCTGAAAGACTGAGGCAGGCTTTTTACTGTGTGGGATGAATGAAAGACAACAGGCATGAGCTGAAACAAAGAGAGGTTCAGACTGTATATAAGGAGAAACTTTCTCATCATGACAGGATTTAAGCATGGGAAGAAGCTGCCCACAGAGGCTATGCAGTTTCTCTTCACCGTGGGGGCTTTTAAAGACTGTAGTGGGTAAAGCCCTGAGCAACCTTGTCTGACCTCCTGAGGTGCCTTCCAACCTGCACAACCTTTGCCACTGTGGTCAGAAGAGCTGAGAGTTATTCAGATCACTAAACAGGTGCCTGGGACTCAGGTAAACTATGTAGGATTGCCTACCTTACAATAAGATACAGTACCTATGAGAAGGATACTTACATCTTTTGGCTGCATAGGAAGCTGAGGGTGGCTTGCTTAAGATGTCTAGCTTAAATGTTGGCTTTTTAGTCACAGAATGTTAGCTGGAATAAAGCCTGGATATAGTTTCTTAGTTACAATTTTCTTTTGAAGAAAATATGCAATAAACTCAACTCATTGCCCTCAATTTATTTACATAATATATTGCCATTTTAATGACACAAATGAAGGAAGATGGAAATAAGATGAAGTGAAACCTAAAGCATTTGAAGAACAACACAAAATAAATTGACCATTAAACTATTTCAGAGTTCTTGTAGCTGCCTAAAATGGATGTTGTAAGTTGTTTTGGTAAAAAAGAAAATAAAGAAAGTTGTGCAGAACAAAACAGAAATATCAAAAAAGCCAATCAGTCAGCTTCCTGCAATAACTCAGTTTGACAAGTGATTTAGAAGATTTGTTTTGATTTAAAAACATAAATACTTAAACAGAAATGTAACTGGTTTGCCATAAAAGAAAATACAATCCAAAATGAGCTCATTAATTTTACTGTAATATCTGAGATTATTTGGTTAATTGCAGAGTAACACTGATTAATTATTGAGTTGCCATGAAACAGACTCCTGTATGCAGACCCCAAGAAAAGTCTGCAGTCTCATTTAAACTCATTAAAATGCTGTGGTGTGGACAGATTTGAATGACTCTCTGGAGACAGAGAGCAGAGACAAATAGAACCAAGGAGGTTTTCACTTACACAGACTCCAGTTCAGGTCTGTGTCCACTATGTCCTCTGTAGCTCAACAGGAAAAGTCACCAATGGCTATATTCTTGGCTTTAGTATTTCCCTGTCTGTGTCAATGCAAGTATAACAGATGCAAAGACGAGGATTCTGCTCCAGATGAAGGCATGAAATAGTAGCAGTCTACATGACATTTACATGTGGGCGGGATATCTGAGCTCCCATTATAGTCTCTGGACAGATAATCAATGGATCCTAAAAGAGATTCAGGCCATGCTGAAATAGACATTTGGTACTGCATTGCTTTACCACAAAAATAGATATATAGAGCAGCTTGGGATTACTTAGGGTATCTTGCCTGGCTTCCATTTGCCACTCTAGAAGGATCCAGAAGGCTTTCTGTAGGTCCCATGTCATATCTACCAGTCCCATGTGGACTGCTGTTACTCAGTGTCTTGGAGTACCCTAGATGCCTGGTCACATTCAAGTTTGTGATGTGATTTGTGAAAAAAGAAGCACACTCTATATACGGATCCAAGAATTTGTTGTCAGTCCAAGTAAAATAGGGCCACAGCAGCTGTTAGTCCACTTAAATGACGCGCTTCTGCCAGTAACACAGACTGTTCAATTTAAATAATTTAATTTATGGGGATGAAGTTAATAATGCAATTAAGATATAAGAGCTGTACTCACTGAGGAGCAGCAGGAGCAGAGCAGCTCTGTCGGGGCTACAGCCAGGTGCCACAGGTGAGCCCATCTCTGGCTGTGCCCTCATTGAAGGATGATGTCCCATAGCACCCAAGCAGGGTGAGCGGAGCTGGGTTGGGGACAAGCCAGTCCAGACTGTAGTAGCTTGACTGCTTTGCAACTAGAAGCAGCAGAACAACTTCTTGCAGTGTATAAGCTGTTACAATACCATATTTCCTGGCTGCAGAACAGTGTGTGGGCAACAAATAAAGCTCTATTTCTCAACTGACAGTGGCTCATGTAGACTCCTAGATCTGGGAGACTTTATTTAAAACTGCTCCACCCAGTGTTTTCATGTGATAGTTGACAAATCTCATCCAGCAGTAGGACTGAGATCATTATTAACACTACTAAATCTGACATAATATAAGCAAAGTTGAGAATATTCGGCAAACGTCTCGAGCAGGCCTTTGAGTGAATTTTCTTAAACTTCTCTTGCCACCCGTCATTCAGTGGAAAAAGAATTTTCACATCAGATCTAAGAATGGAGATCAAATACTTGGAAATTTTTGCCCTATTCAATTTACTAATAGTCATTAATCTTCAGTGTAATTTGAAAGCCAGTCCCATTTTCTTGGAAGGACATTCCAAATTCTAGACAAATTAATGGTCCGGGCAAAAAATGTGTGACTCTGTAAAACAGTGTAATTATACAGAATGTGAAATTCATGGAACAATTGTATTTTACTTCAAGACTTTACATGACTGATATACACAAAGCATGTGCATATGAAAGATGTGTGTGTGAGATGTATATGTATTTGCATTATGAACGTTGTGTCACATATTCAGGGAATACAGTTAACAAAAACGTAAAATTGCTGGGCCAACATTTTTCCTGCCCTCCCAGACTTAGCAGGGCATGTATTTTTATAGTTTAACAAGCTTTCGTATTAGATTTTGAAAAATGAATCTAGTTATTGACATACTCGAAGCATATTCAATTAGTCTTGATTTGGTATATTTGATTTAAAGGTTTTTGATTATTTGTTCCATGTTCTAACTTGACAACTTAGAAATGGAATGAAATTAACCTGTCAGGAAGGATTAATGAACTGATTTTGTTCACTAGTTTAGATGATTTACACGAATTTCACTGCAGCTGATCTTGCCACTGAACCAATGTTCATTTCTGAGAATGGATTAAAGGTCGATGTTATGATATCCTATACTTTCATATACTAATTAACATTCATTTACCAGAGGAGTGAAAAGAAAATATGTAAAGCGGTGAACTGCTCTGTAGTTTAATTAAACCAACACTGTTTCTTGTGTTAAAGAATGACTATATTCATAGGTTATTAATATATACATTAAATACCGATAAGCATAATCGATAGACAAAATAATTAATTGAATGTTAGTTAAACCTATTTTTATTGCATTAAATATCCTGTAAACCTGCTTCTTACATGCAGTACAGAACTATTGATTGACAAGGTGTGTTTCACCGGGAGGTTTAGTTAGCTATTATTAATATGAAAAAGCACATCAATATGCAGAAGAAGATACTTCTGTAGTTTGCCAATAAGCTATGAATAATTTCTTAATTCTGAAAGTTCAAAATTTTCAAATTCATCTCACTCTAGCTTTGGAAATCTGATAGATGGCATCAGTGAAAGGAGCAGGTTTGAGTGTGCCTGAAAAATAAAGTGCCTTCATCCCTCCCCATCTCAGGCTCCAGCTGAGGGGGAGTCTGGGGAAGGCATGGACTGTGCAGGTCCTTTTGTCATAAAATACATTTGCACAGAGCGCCAAAAGGAAGAACTTTAGATTGTAACCTCACCTGCGATAATCTTCTTCCTTCATAGCATATGTAAAAATGGACAATAATAGAGCAGGAAATATTTGTAATAAATTTTATCTTCTGTAAAAAGGCACTAAAATACTTGGGTTAACATTAAAAAGTAAAATTTCTGCCTGTTCATATGAAATATACAACACTTGGCCTATACAGACAAATAATATATTCCAATTTATCCATCTAAAATCTAGTGATTGTATGAAATTTGTTTTGCAGTCTGATTTTGACTGAGGTAACTGACTGTCATGATTGGGATGCCCCAGCAACTTGGAGGTAATTAATCCGAAGTAAGTATCTTATTTTTGTGTTAGAATCAGTTGACTAGAGAAATGTCTGCTCTCCGTGGATGGATAGTCAATCAGCTGGTTACAGGTGTTGACTATAAATGCCAGGATTACTGCCCAGATTCTGTTAGTGGCTGCATCAATTTAGTTTCGGTGTGGAGTCAGGCACAACTACGGTACACAAAGGTAAGGAAAAGATGGTAGAACTGGGATGAAGAGATTGTCTGGGAAGCAAAATAGTGGACTGAGACTGATGCTAGAAAACAAGAGTAAACAGGAAACAACAACTGAACTGTGAGATCTGGCTAGGAAGCCAACAGGGGGACCTTTTATCAAATAGAGGTTGTTTACTGCTGTTTCCCATTACAGTTTTAATGTTACAACTACTTTGTTTTTCACAGAAATTATTATTTTCACTTTTATTGTGACACAGCCATTGCTTGAATTGTGAAAACGCAAACAGATTTAATTTTCATCTTTTCAAAGTAATGTAGAATGTTACCTAAGACAGCAACCAAATTTGCATTCAAATTAAGTGAAAGACTCATGCCTGTGCTAGAGCACAAGAACTGACCTCTAGGTTTTAAAAGTACTAAGGAAGATACTTTTAATTTCTTTAGAAAGCATCCTGTGTATAAAGGTTTTGTGTAGATAATACTTTTTGATTTCACAGCTGTAGGGTAATATACCCTCTTCCTTATTCTACTGTTCTATAATGTATTCTTTTTACTTTTTGCAGACTACTGTACCTTAAACAAGGTTAGTGAAAAACAAGTGATTTAATTATTTGAGCAATGGCTGTAAATTCTTAATGAGCTGCATG
Source organism: Limosa lapponica baueri (assembly GCA_002844005.1). Taxonomy (NCBI): domain Eukaryota; kingdom Metazoa; phylum Chordata; class Aves; order Charadriiformes; family Scolopacidae; genus Limosa; species Limosa lapponica. The sequence continues at coordinate 1,139,770 of KZ505658.1, forward strand.
CCAAAAGGTTATGTTAACTTTCTTTAATCTACATAAGAGTGAATTTAATTTTATCTTCCGCATGTTATATTTTGCATTGGAGTGATATTTAAAAAAACAGTTCATTAAGTAACTTCAGTGTATTGACAAATGGGCAGGTTTAAAGACCATTAAAACAATGGCTCTTCAGAGTATTGTTCCCACCACAATCCATTTTAGTATTAACAAGACAACTCTACCTCCAGGTACGTTCATTAATAACAGTGGATCTTGCCTGTATATATTTCTGAATCAGTAGCTCCCTTTAGTTCCTTCTTTTCCTGTACTACCTTTGCTACCATCACTGCTATTACTTATTCCCACTGTGGCAGTCCAGAAATGCCCTAAAGGAAGACTTATTCTAGGTATATTGACACACAACATCAGGTTAGTGCTGCCTGAAGCAAGGCCTGGGCAATCCCTTCTTCTATCTGTCACCTTACTTTCTCATTGACCTGTATTTTTTTCCAGTCAAAAGGAAAATTTATACACCTTAAAGTGTTTTGTAATTGCACTGGCTACTTCTGATATGGTGGAAAAACTTGTATCCAATAACAAGGCTCAAATAAAAACCTTGTGGATGATTGATTTTGTTCTCTTTTTAGTATAATAAGATGATTTCGAGGTAGATCAGATTTCTATTTATAGGAAATTAATGTTTTCAGTGTGATTTTACTCTAGGACTAATTAGATTTTTAAAGTTAAGTATGTCTGAAAGTGTCTTTCTGAATCAAGGTCAAGGCCTTGCTCTGTGTTTTGTTTTTTTTTTGTTTTTTGTTTTTTTTTTTTCCTTGTTTTTTTCTTTTTTTTTTGTATTTTTTTTTTAGTTAAAATATTTCTACCTTTTCCTATCTTAAAGTTCATTTAGCATCAGGATTATGAAAATGAGGGTCGTACCCATATACACAGGCAGCAATAACAAGGGCTATTATCCACAGCTTGACTTTCAGTGTTTATAATTTGTACAACAGCAACCAAAAGAACATCCCAAAGCTTTTTGCAAAGGGAAATAATCAAAGTGCTTACTGATTCTTAATTTTTCTTCTTTGGGATCTGTAAAAAGACAATGCAAAAACATAGATAGATAGATAGAGCTCCTTCATTAAAATTGCAAAGGTTCCTGGGGCCAGGAAAGCAATTTATGAAGGCACAGAGGTAAACATTTTGCACAAAGGAAATTAATAAAATGTTCCCCAGTGATTCTGAAACAGGGTTGCTAAAATATTTTCCTCACTGTACACAGAATAATGAGGTCACCATAGCAAACAGAGTTGCATGCTCGGACCACAAAAGCACAATGGTTCAGGGCTTTCAGCAATGTCTAGCAGCTTTTTGCACCTCTTCCCAGGGCTAGGGTGACCTGCAGAACTACTGACCGTGGCTCCAGGCCTTTCCCACCAGGATGCTGCCATAGTTACAACCACAGGAATTTGGATGGGCTTACCCTTCCTTCCATGGGTATGTACCACCAGAGGTTTACACCTGGGATCCAAATGCACTACTTGCAAGTAGGCTGCAGTGGGGAGAACCCCCATCAGGCTTCTTACTCCTGACACTACAGGTGTAAATATATTTTATTCCATTAACCATTTACATACATGTGCAAAATGAAACTTGCATTCTGCTGAACAGATGCTCTCAAAAATATCCACAACAGCCCCACCAAGCAAAATATGACCACCTCTACAAAATGCAGCTGGTAATAAATTTCAAAGAAAAATTTTGGAATAGCAGAAAAACATGTAAAAAATGTAAGAAATTACAGGATGAAAGAGCTTCAGTCCTACTTGCTTGCTGTCAAATGCTTTCACAACATGTGTGTTGAGAATTGAGATTGCTCAAATACCTGTCTTGTCAGTATAGTTGCTAATAAATGAAGAAACTTAAAAGACTGATTTTAAATTGTAAATCTCACCTGCTAGAACAATTATGCTAAAATTGATGTTCTTTTTTTGCAAAAGGTGAATAAAGACAAAATTTGTATTAAAAGTCTTAAGTATCGCACATGAACGTGTGCTTGCTATTCCATGCACAGAAAGAGAAAGGCTTATTTTGCCATTAAAAACATGTAGTGTTGTTATTACTTTAAAATTGTTATAATGTACATAGGCTAATTCTTGCTGGGGAATAGAAAAAGGGAAAGAAATGGGCAGAAACTAGTAAATTGGATGAAAAGAAGTCTACTTCTGCTTTAGAGCAAAATGATATAAAAAGGGAAATAGAAGAAAACTGCTAAGTGGAAAAAAAGAGAAAGTAAAAGAGTTGCGCGTGTAAAAATGTAGACAATGAAAGATCTGTTAAACAGAAAATAAAGGAGCCTGAAAGCTTTGATTGTTTCTAACTTGCTGTGGAAATAGACTGCTGGAGATCAGGATTTAGGGCTCTGCAGTCTCCCTTTGGGTTTTACTGAGTCTGCTTGGACAAGCTCAGGATGCTTCACAAGTCCAGGCTTTCTCTGCAGCAAGTTCACTGGAGTAATTAATAAATTGCATCTCAGAATTCCAAAGCAGTAGCAAGTGACTTCTTTATTCAGTATCCATTCCTATGGACATGCTAAAAATTATGCAGGGGAGTTTCAGTTTTTCCTAGAAGTGAGAATTAACCATTTGGCTAGAAAGTGTTGAAACGTTTACCCAATCATTTCTCTTTTTTGCTTGCCTAGCTGCAGGCCACAACAGTGCTAAAAAAACCCACCTCTTTGAAAATGCTAAAAAAAAAAAAAGAAAATTAAATCTGTTCCTATTTTACCAAGAGAACACTGAATTGTGAAGATTCTCTGGAGTATGCCTTCCTTTATATAGAATGCTTTATTATCTTCTTGTATTGTCACTTACTTCAAACAAAAGCTAATACTCTAATACAACCTTAATTGTGATTTCTCTAGGTGTGAGGTGAGAAGATGTTCAATACTACAAATCTATTACGAGGCAGCTGTTATATTGCCATGGAACATGATAGCACAGTACATATTTCTAATCAAAATGTTTGTTTAACAAGAAGGTCAAAGAAGCAATTAGTGGAGGAATACAGTTCTATTGTGTGCCATGTACTATTTGACTTCGATACAAACTGACTCCAGGGTGATTTCTGCTATTGGAATCACAGAGGTGACCTAGGGCACTCTATCAAGCTTAGTTTGACCCTGACAGCTTTTGACCAGCTATTTGTTGTCATATCTTTCTGACTGAACAAGATGACAAATATATACCAGACCTCACGCTCAAATGCTGCATTCTGTGAAGTGAGACAGATTTTGACCTTTAATTGGTGGAGGTCCCTGGGTCTTGTGACTCCACATCTGCTATCTTTATTGTCTTGGAGTGGACAGAGATTCTGTTAACTACTGTAGCAGTATGTGCTCCCAAAACAGGAAATATGTAGTTGCAGTTAAATGGCATTGGAAGATGTTATTCCACAAGACAGGCTTTTTTTTTAGTGAAAGAGATTGCTTGGACTTTACAGAAGAAGAGAGGTTTTTCTCTGAGTAATAAACCTCTGATCTTCATGTTATTCTCTACTGATGCAGGGGCCTAAACTGGCAAAACAAAATTAAGGATTTGGGCTGAGTTTAAAAATAGATGAATAAATTAATAGGAACTTTGTCCAAGGTTAGAACATTTGAATAAATATATATTTACACATTTTTATAAAATAGATGTCTATGAGCAGTTTCAGAAGTCAGCCTTCCAAAAGAGGAGGAAGAAATTACAGTTGTGTTTTTTTTTTTTTTGTGGCAATAACCAAAATGAAAACACTATTATTATTTTTTTTTTTTCCATAAAGGATTAGAATTTTTCAGTTGGCCTTGAGGAGATGTAGTTTACACAGACAAAATCCTCTACCACAAATGTTTTAATTCACCATCAAATAAAAGTTGGATAAGCCTTGAAATATCATTTCTTTACTTGATTTCCCTCTCTTTTGTGTTTTCTCACACGTTTCCATGCATATGTTGTTGGTACCTGAGTACCTTCAGTAGTTTGTGGACTCCTATTCTTCCTTTCTGAATGCCAACAGTCTGCAAACCACAAGATGAGAAAAAACAGCTTGGAGAAATTAAGAAGTATAGAAAGGCTTTTTACTGGAGAGCTCCCTGGCAGAAAGAGGGTTGAAAATCAGTAAGTAGCACAATAGAGTACAGTTTATGAATTAGTACATAGAGTATCAATAACTTAGTCCTATGTGGCTTCTTATTCCTGCCCCTGGACTGCTTTTGTGAAGCCTTTAATGGATAAGCTAGCTAGATGGATATCCTGTGATCTCAGTTCTCTTTGTCTTAGCCCTTCCACACATAACAGCTCCAGGAAGGCGTGAAGAGGGTGATTTCATGGGTCCCTGCTCAAAGGGACCAGACATTTTCAAGGTACCACTCAGCAGCTGTTCAGTACTGGAGTTTCTGCCTCCTGCCCATACCAGATCCCTCTTTTGCTTGGAAGAGCCCTCATCAATAAGTATTATTTGCTTCTTTCCTCTGCTTGCTCTCCCCCAATTTTGCTGTTCACCTACCAGCTTTTATTGGTCCTGATTTCAGCTACCTGCTGTCTGCTTCCCTTTCCAATGGCTGTTCCTCAGGCATCTGCCTGTAGCTAGAGGCTCATCTTACACTCAGTCCCATGTTTTTTTCTCCTGAAAATCTCCATCACTGGGTTGCTATTTTTACCCTGGTTCAGCAAGCAGAGCCTAGAATGGTGCTTCTGTCCTATCTACCCTATGTAGAGAGGATGACAGGACTACCAGTATAATAATATGTGCATTACAATATATGTGGAAGTATATAGACTTACTTGACGTGAAAATGTAGCTGCATTGTTTAGGCTGTGGTGAATCATTTAAGAGGATCTCATAAAACACTGCCTCTGACATTAATAGAAATCAAGAGAGATTTAAATATCTTCACATGACTTCTTATTTCAAGCTATTTTAAAGTAAAATATATAACGATTAACAGCAGTGACTTATGATGGGAAAATATCTAGTGGGAACCATGTAGTCAGCACTAAGTATTTTTCACTTAGGAGGATGTAGTTCCTGTATGGAAACTTTAATCATATAATTGATTTTAGTAGGCATATACATGAGGAATATTGTTTAGCAAGAATTTTTGTGGCCAGGCTGTTGTTTAACAAATATGTTAATGATAGAAGCAGGATATAAAATTTTTGACCGTAAAACTCTTGAGTACCAGCCTAAGAGGTATTACAAAAACTAGTGTCAGTTAGGTAATACAAAGAGATCTGTAGAGATCTGCAGAGAAAGGTACTGGAAATATAGAAGAAAACTATAGTGTATGACTGAATGAATGCAAGGAGAAAGTAGTCTATAAAACAAATATTTAGCAGAATGTAGGAACCCAGAAAGCAGAAAATAAGGCATTTGTTTGCATCATGATAAGGAATTGAAACTAGATTTGTGTCACCAGAAATACCACAATTCAATCTCTTATTCCAAGTGAAAGTGTGGTAACAGTCTTGATGAAGTGTATGCTGATGAATTCTCTGTAAATAGTAATCATTTGCAATTATTACTAGTAGTTGGTTTTTGTGTCTTTCTCTTTTACAACTGCACTTGGTTCAAGAATCATGTGAAAGGAATCTTCTACTCCAGCAGTTTGGATTCTTGTCCCAATTAAAGCTGCATGAAAATAATTAAACTGCCCAAACTTTGTACAGCTTAAAAAATTTTAGCTTTGATGCTTTCTTTTTTTTTTTTTTTAAATGAATGTCCGGGCAATTAGGCAATTCTGTCTTCTGAACATACTACTTGCCTGTGGTTGAACACTAGAGATTTTTGTTCTGAAATACTCAGGGCTTTATTCAATTGTCTAAAGATAGGTTTCTGTTTAAGATACCCTGTTTTAGCCACAAGGGGCTGGTAGATGCCATTAAGACCTGTGGGATACCTGTTCTCCTCTGAAAAGACAGATAGAGTGTCTCATGGTGCGGTGTGTCTGAGTCAGGTCAATAAGTTGTTTGCTCAGAAATGCTGAATGTGGAAAGAATCATATCAACAATATTTCTTCAAGCAGAATTAAGATAATATTTTGTTTTTATATAAATTCTGAATTTACTTTCTGTTAAAATGCATACACTCACACAAAAGACCTACAGGAGTTAAGTATCCCCTGTGTAGGTGTGGAGGTGTACATGGAAGTATGCAGGTCATGTAGTGGAGCAACCTCAAAAGATGGGTTCAAGTTGGCCTCTTGCCAAAGCACTTCATCAGGGTCCATTCTCAAATTGCCCGGAAGAAATGGACTACTGAGAAGACTCTTCATGGCTAATTGATGACCTCTTTCCCAGCCAATTTCCTTCCCAAAGCAAAGATATTTCTGTACAGATCCTCTGGGCAGCTGATGTACCATCTGCCCAGTGGTCTTGCAGATCACTGGGTCTACAGTGCCTGTGCAAGTACGTCCCATTGTGATGGAGTGGGAATAACATGGTTTCTGCAACAGCAAAAAAGCTGAACAGGTTGCTGTATTGGTAAGGCAGCAGCTGAGTCCAACACATCTATTTGTTCAAGAAATTATTGGCCCAAACATTCTCATCAACACAGTGCAAACTCTGGCACATTAAAAAAGCTACAGTTTTACATCTTTGTTTCTGGGATGTTTGTATTTGCACAAGGTACAAAGCAACGATAAATTGCACTTTTAGAACATGTCAAGACAACTCCTTACCTTTTAGTTGTGCTCAAATTCATTCTAAAACATATCACTATCCACAGCTTTATTCTTTCTTCTGGGTCATTGTTGGGTTTTTTACTATCGTTATGTTAAGTACAGAATTTTAGCAACTGCTGCAATTCTAGTTCACACAACACGGGTCCTAGAACAAATTTGCCATATGCTGTTTAATATTTTAGGAGAGAGTCTATATTTTGCTGATTTTGTATTATGCATCAAATTATTGCAAGATCATCTAGATCCCAGGAATAATAGTAATTTTTTTTTAGATATTAAACTGAACAAAAATCTTCTCTGTCCTTTGTTAAATCTGGTAGAAAAATAGGATCCCTCTCCACTTCCTTCAGCTCCTGCTTTTACCTTTGTGTTGGATGTAATTTCCCGGTCCCGTTATACCATGTGCCAGGCCCTACATACTCTGCTCTTTAGACTGATTCTTGCTCCAATAAAAACATGGAAAACAAATAATTCTGCCTTGATGGTTCTCAAGAGCAGATGGTTTTATGGCTTAATATTCCAAAATGTATTTTAAAAATGTATTTTTCTGAGACACCACTGTTAACTCTTTCATTTCCCTTTATATTCTTAAAATTACTGTTCTGTTTCATTTAGCCCATGAAATGAGTTGCAATAAGAGAGGCTGCCCTTTGACTGATGACTTGCTCCTTCTGCTTATTCCATTTTATCTCACATTTAACTTACATTCAGCAGAAATCAGTTTAGTAGCCCCAAATGCTTTTGATTTAAGATCTGCACTCAGAATAGTAGTGCAGAAACAAATTGTCATATACATTTCCGAACCAGTTTAATGCCTTTTCTCTCTGCTGCAAGAAGTAAAATGTGGCTGTTTGGCATTCCCCACCAACTAGCATTTTACGATAGAGGAAGAAGTGAGCAGAAATGTTGCAGTGCTGCTTGCAGCCAACATGTGTAAAATCAGATCCCAGCTAGCCAGGTTTAGACACTGAAATAGACACTCTTTTTGGTTGTGACTGATATTCAAAGATTATGTAGTTTCATATTTATCTTGGTTTTCTTTTGTTCTGTGCTCCCACGCCAGCTTCTGCTCTTTCCCACTTGTTCAGATGTTTCCAAAGCAAAAAAATGCTGTATTTTGCTCCAAGAAGAGTGACATTACTTCCTTCTATATGATGTCAAAGGGAACTTTACAATGATTGAAATATTCAGAATTTCTTAGTAAATGTGAGCTTTTGGTGTAGGATTTAGGGAGCTTAGGGCTGGGCTCTGCTTGCCTTGCCTGGAGGCAGGTCTGCCCTTGGCATGGGGAGCAGGGGCTATGGGGCGCCAGCCCCTGGTCACCCCAGCAACGCTCCCTGGGGCTCCCAGAGGAAAGCTTCGGGGGCATCAGAAGGATGTGAACTGCTCTTTAAATGCTATGCGCAATCACACATATATGTATGATTTATGCAGGATTCAGAGCCTCTTAGGCAGAACTGATGTGGCAAATAAAGAGAAAGGCAGGAAAAGCAGATGCTTTACTCACTCTTTAATACTGCTCTCAATCTCTGGCTAATCAAAATCCCTCAATAAACAAGACCAATTTGGTGCATACATCTGTTCCATATCCAGCCTATATTGTCAGCGGTGTCTTGCTGAATTCTTTGAGGCTCAGCGCCTTCACCACCTGCAAGATCAGAGCCTTGACTGTAACCAGATGGTGGCATTGTAGCATTACAGCAGTTTTCTGAAGTTGCCATAATTTCAATTGGGGTAATCCAGAAAGCTATGAAAAGCAGAGAATACATTTCGAAGTGGAATAGCTGGAGAATTTTGCACACTGCAAATGATGCTGGTGGATCTAAAGCTGAAAGAGGTTGCACAAGCAGAGAATTCTTTTAATCACCAACAACTAAAAAAAAATGTTATATTTAAAGAACGATCAATTTGTTGGAAAATCCAAATAGGCAGTGCTAACCCTCTATTTACAATGCATGCACAATCATACTTCATCAGTTCATGCATTAAATCTGAAAATGTCAATTTAGAGAAATATTATAATTTTATTATAGCTGTCTTTTACATTTTTTTTCCCACTTTTACCAGGAAAACCATGATATACAGATTGGGGCACAGAAGCGTGAAGTGGAAACATAATAATTCTAAACCTAACTCTACCATGTTATTTCACTGTCATTACTTATAAGTTATTAACCTCCTCTGCTTCATTCTCTTCAGCTCTGAAGAAACAAAGATAATAATGTTGTAGTGCTTTCAACACTGAAAGGACTAATTAGTTAATATTGGTAAAATATGTTGAAAAATGCTGTGTGCTAACAACATTTTAGGATGTTGTTCATAAATTAAGGTTACAGGGGAACTACTGTTAACCCAAACCAGCTATGTTTTCTGGTTCCTCAGTACTTGGATGGTTAGTGTTATGCCCCCACCTGCTGCATTTAACATTTGTACCCAGAGGCCAGCGCTCAGACCCTGTTCTGCCCAATTCAGGCCTGTGACTCTAATTTATTCTCAGAATAATATTTTCACTACCAGCCTTTCTTTTTTACCATGTTTTCACCCTGGTGAGATCTGAAAACTGACTACACATCTCAAAACCTGGTGTGCAGAGAGAAAGTTGGTTTTTTTTTTGAGGTCTGAGAGTGACACTGCAGGCTAGGCACAGATGTCACCGCTTGTGTGGAGTGGTGTCTTTCTTAAGACAATTTCCTCTGAATGTTTTCTAAACAATAATTAAACCTTAGACATACTGCGTGAAGAAGTCATGGTTGCCAGCTCATAGAGATTTTGTGAATGGTGGGGTTTTGCATAGGGGCTTGATAACACAAGAAACTTTCTCTCTCCTGCTCAACTACAGTCTTACTTGTCCTCTGATCTGCTGCCTGCATCACTTGCATGTTTCATGTTTCATGGTAGTCGAGCAGCTAATCAAGGATGCTCAAAATCACGTAGTACGATGAAGGGAGAGAAAGAAAAGGTAGGAGGGAAGTACTACAAAGAGCCCAGCAGTCTTGAGCAGCTCAGCCCACTGACTGTTACTCTCTTTAGGAAGTGCCCGGATGCTAACGGGAAGATGGGGAATCTTTGCTGTCAGCCTCTGAAAGCTGGGGAGAGACCACCGTGGAGGAGTGGGACTGAACTGGGAAAAGGGAATAACTGAGATGGAGGCTGAAGGGACAGGGCTGATTTTGAGTTTGTGACGTCCTATAATGAAGGACAAGAGCTGCTGCAGCACCAAGGACTCAGATATGCTGTGTCAGTAGGTCTATGAGAGAGGACAACAAAAGTTTTTACTTGATTATATATGGGTACAGGCTGGGTGGGCAGGAACAAAAGGAAAAATGAGGGAAGGCAAAGTTTTGCGAAGTGAAATGAACTTGTAACTGAGGCTACTGATTCTGGAAGGGACCATCTCCTCATCACCATCTCTTTTACTTGTGCTTATTTCTACAGAGTTTAATGTAGCTGTTAGGTGTACCTTTACTGTAGCTAGCTTGAATTTACTTACAAGGGAATAGTTCCTCCCAAGTAAAATTAATCTGACTGAAAACAGCGTCAGTGTGAAATACCACCAGTCTTCATAGTGGGACTACAGACACTAGTGTATGGAACCTCTGAGACCTGCAGGGTAAATCCCACAGCTTTTCTTCAGATGCCATATGCTGATTTGCTCTACAGGTTATTTCCCTGTACCCCGTGCCTCCGACTTGTGCAGCCAACTAGAATTTACATGGTGAATGCAGGGTTTCACTAAAAACTGATTAGGCAGAAATAACCTCTTAAAGATCTGGCATGTTAGCGTGAGTTTTAGCCCGTACCCTCTGTGGAGAGTGAGCTTGTGTTAAACATGTTACTTTGCCAAGATAAGGCATTTATTGAGTGGAAGAAACTTGACACAGGGACTACTATAACTCAAGATAACTTTGAAGTGAAGACAGTCCACAGAAATGCTGATTTTTGGACAGGATTACATTGTAAAGAATTGTGACAGACCTGGCTACATAAACTGGTAGATTTGGCCCTAGCTTCTAGCTTTAACTGGAATACAACAGCATTTCCCTTATAAATCATCCTAAAATAAATGGGGTTTGTGGTGGAGAAAGGGTAGTTTTTCCATCACTTTAGCAAAAGAAGGGGTTAGCATATGGCCTGATTTTTGCCATTGATTTCAACAGCAGCCCATTGAGTCCATGTTATATCTGGAGCTGAAAGCTCACCACTTGTTCAGCTTTTCGTCTCTTGTGTTGTCAGTGCAGGACGGTGTTACGTGATGCAAAGGTGTAGACGGGGACCCAGGTGTTGCTTCTGACTAAAAGCCTCTCTGCTGGAACTTCCTGACTCATTTCCCTGATTACAAAGACAGCAGGTGTCAAACACATCAGAAAAAGAACAAAGGACATTATCTATCCATACTTAATTAGAGGCAGAAATGCACTCAAGCCAGGCTGGCTGAACCAGAAGGCTGTGAGGGTGATAGTGTTTTAATTTATTTTAGCTGTGCAGAAAGAAATTTAAGATGATTGCTGAGAACAATGTAATTAAAGTATAAAATTATTTGCCATTTTTTTTGATTTTTAAAAAAAAAGTTTGTATTTGTATTTTCTTACAGTTACTTTATTTATATTAGTACTTTTTGTGAATACAGTACATGACATAAGTTGAAAATACACAAGGTAGCGTGATAAATATGCAGTCTTATATCATCTTAGCTTTAGTTTAAATGTCATTGAAGGAACAGGCTTTCAACTCCATCATCTTCAGTGGTTACATTATTGGATTTTTTTAGCAGTTTAAATTTTCTATTACATGAATTCTATCTATTCATCAAGTAAAAATGTGGCTCGCATATCTTACGGTTCACCTTGCTACTATATGTTCTGCATGAATTCAGCCACCCTTTCAGTTCTGTGAAGATTTTCAGTATAAAGGATTAGGAAAAGAGATGTAATCTCTGTTTATAAAAGGCACTTGGATGGACTCCAATGAAAATGACTGTCATGTGTTAGTAGCTTAACCATATAATAGTTGTGGTGGAATATCAGTGATTTTCATATCTAGCTTGTAAAATTTACACAAATTATCTTGCAAAAACCACCAGAACTATGGTGCCCTAGAAACATTCCGGAACACATATAGTTGTAGTCTATTCATATTATTTTCTTGTATTGGTGCCATTAAAAGAATTAAGATCAGTGCATAATGTGGTGTATGCCATTTTCCAGTAAATAATTCAGAACCCTCATATTATAGAATGCTTTTATAACATTAAGTAAAATATAAAGGATCTGCTAAACACCAGGGGTTTAGTGGAGGAGCAAGGGGAGATATTGTTGCAATAAGGCTAAGTAAATACCACGAACTGACTACTCAAAGGCCTAGCATGAACTGAGGTTTTAAGATGCTTTGAAAATGACAATTACTTTATAAATAAAACTGCTTAGTCTTTAGATACATTACTTCACTAGGTTTGTAATCATCCCATAAAGAGTCAGATTCTGGTTCTTATGCTTAACTTGAATACTTCTTATATTTATAAAGCCCTCTCTGAGTATTGAGTTTCTTCATGATTTTTACTGTGCTAAAGAGTTTAGCACCAGTAAAAGTCACAGTCTAGCGTCCTGATTCAAACTTCAGTGACCATGTTGGAAGGAATTTTGACTGACTTTGAATCTAATTCCAATGTTATGATATGAATTAATGAAAATATTTCAAGTGTGTCCTTAAAAACATTTTTATATCAAATCCCGGTAATGTATACGGGACTCAAACACTTGCTGTCTTTTCCAAAATTAAACCTTGAAAATTCTCCAAAATTAAACCTTAACTCGCAATTATCCCAAGTGATATCTTACATCATCATCAATGAAAACTTTGCAGTTAAATTCGTAGAATCATAGTATCTGTTGGGTTGGAAGGGACCTTTAAAGGTCATCTAGTGCAACCCTTCTGCAGTAAGCAGGGACATCTTTAACTAGATCAGATTGCTCAGAGATTTTAACATGCAAACCCTGAAGGTTTCAAAGAGTTGGTATAGATTTCATTTGAATGGTCTTCTAAGTTTAGTAAGCAGTTGTGGTTATGATGCATCAGAAATATTTTTGGTTGTACCTCACCATCACTTATGGGAATAACTAGGACAAAAAAAATAGACTTGTCACTGAGGTAGTTAAGTGTGACATAAAATTAGATTATTTAGCAGTATTCTCTAACAGCTGGGATATTTCTTGATATTGAACTGGCTGAAAGACAGAGCTCAGAGGGTCGTGATTAGGGGCACAGAATCCAGCTGGAAGTCTGTAACAAGTGGTGTTCCCCAGGGGTCAGTACT
>KZ505658.1:1153539-1179421 GCA_002844005.1 Limosa lapponica baueri
GGAACTTCTTTACTGGGAGAGTGGTAGAGCACTGGAACAAGCTGCCCAGAGAGGTGGTGGAGTCTCCTTCTTTGGAAACATTCAAAACCCGCCCGGACAGGTTCCTGTGCAACCTGCTCTAGGTAGACCCACTCTGGCGGAGGGGTTGGACTAGATGATCTCCAGAGGTCCCTTCCAACCCCATATGATTCTATGATTCTATGAACATTTAAAAATCCCCCACAGCATTTCTAGAAAATGTGCCTGAAGTAGAAAAAGTTAAGACCATTGTTCTTGTGTAAATGAATGTCTCTAATAGTGAAATTTCTGGTTTTGTATTTTTCAGTGTCATCATTTAGGGTCCTTGATCCAGGGCTTGAAATGCTTAAATGGTGATGCACCCTTCTTTTATGACTTTATCATGATGTTGAGAACAAGGTGGGCAAGTAAATAACAGCAACGGACTGCCATAGTGACTGAATGCTACTGCTACCCATGTTATAATAATAAAATAAAATCTTAATAACCTAGATGTCAAAATAACAGCACAGATTGCCTAGAGAAAGAAAGTGAATGCTGTTCCTTAGAGCATAGACGAGAAAAGCACAGCAAAGCAAACTGTTACACTTATATTCAGGACAGAAAAGCTGTGTGAAGCTACAATGGAGAAAATTTTTGAGTTGCCCCTTACTTGGAATCAATTTCATTCCTCTGATACTTTGACTGAAGGAAAAAAGTGACCACAGTTATTAAGAAGAAAACCCAAACCCCAACAGATTCCCGAAATATAGTTCTAGATGAACAGCGTGAGACCAGTAAGGCGATAAACAACGTGCATTAAGCTATACCAAGATAAAGGTTATGACTAAGTTTTCCCACTAGGGTGCCTGTGGTTGGGCAGCTGAAAACATATTTAAGTTAATCTCTCAGGCCACAGTTCAGGGAAGCTCTTCAGTACATGCTGAATCAATTCCTATTCAGGAAGACCCAACGCACAAGACTAAATTTAAGCGTGCATTTAAATCCCATTGATCTCAATAGGATTTAAGCACAGACCTAATATTAAACATCTGTTTAAATATTCTCTCAAATAGGGACATTTTCCATAATGGGGACTCAAGTTCAAAACTATTAGTTTTGTGTGTTCCTTTAATTCATTTAAATTCAAGAGACAAATAAGGAATTTTCCTTGTATGGAGTGGTTTATGATCACATTATATCATAGTCTGTTCCAATAAATAACATTTCAACTGTTTTCCATTCAGCAGTTAAAAGGCTTGGTTGTGTGAAGCTGAGAAGGGCCCTGGAAAGTCATTGTGGAAGCATGGCTATCAGCCACGTGATTGATGCTTTCCAGTGCATGCCTGTTCTCAGATCTGCATTTCTATAAGCAAAAATGTCTGCATTATAAAACTTTGTGAGTGGGTTTCACCTCAGTCACCTTTAGTTGTTGAAAGCTGTATGAAAAGGTTTAATGGGTCACTCTACACTCCTTTTGTAACAAATGGAGAGACGTGGCTATCTGTGGAGGATGATCCACCTGATTTGTCTTAGATAAGCATTTTAGTTGTAATAAATTGCCCCTGGGAGGTGGAAGGCATTTAGCTTTTTTTCTCTGGAAACTGCAGGGGAATGTAAGGTGACGCATTTAGACAGTCCTCAGATCTCTAAGTAGGGTCAGATGACTCCCACCTCATGTTCATATACATATATTCACACAACATTTTGCATTTGACATGGTCATTAGCTTTGCAATGTCAAAGTACGAGATTTTTTTTTTTTTATTAAGCATATATGTGAAACATCTGTCTGGCTTTAATTTGCTTGCTTTTTTTTGAATATTGCATGTTGCTATTCCAAATGCTGGGAATTTCTATAAAGTAACTGCATTCATTAAGGGTATGTAGAGAAACATTTTTTTCTGGTCAGTTATAACTTGACTTCTGTTGAAATGCCAAGGTTTTTACCTTGATTTTCACTTTTTCCTGAAATATTTTGAAAAATAAGGTGGGTTTTTTTTTGTTTTGTATTGGCCAATCTTAAAAAGATTAGGCTTAGAAACCTGGACCCAGGCCTAAGCTGGATCCTCTCATTTTGCTGTCTACTCACTTAAACTGTTGGTGCTCAAGTGCTGCAAAGTACACACTCCTAAATATTGTAGAGAAAAGGGAATGGTGAGAATGTGCCACTAAGGTGAACAGATAGGTGTGTACTTCCAGCAGTTCATCATCCTTTACTTGCTAGTCTTAGATCAATCTCTCTCTCGCCTTGTTCTGATGTTCAAAATCAGAGCACAGTACATTCTCTGATCCATTACAATGATACAACAATTTCTTGTAGAAGTCTCACAGCCAAAAGGTGATAAATATATTTACTTTCCCTAAAGGAATCAATTAATCACAGAATTCAGAGATCAGTGAATCTATTTTCTTTACTCTCACAAGCATGGACTGTATTCACTCATAACCAATCCCACAATAAATTTTAGTCAGAAGCTCCAGAAGTAGGTAAACATTGACATATTTGACAGACAGCAGGAACTTTGGTCTTTTAGTTTTGACAGCCTTTCAATTAAACACTGTCATTGTCTTAGGGGAATTAACTTTAATGCAAGAAAATATTGAGAAATATAAAGCTTCCTCAAGTTAAGTTTTGGCTAATCAAAAACATCATACAGGCTATATTTAATAACAAACCATTTTGATGTTGTCTTTCCAGTATATATATTTAATCTGTATTTTCTGTGTTGAGTTTAGATACATTCCTTACAAACAGTATGCTCCTTTATATCTTTGTATCCCTGCCTATGTAAGTATTAAGTGAAACCATATTCCCTTTGATTTTAAGAACAAGTACATTGGTTTACTTGAGCAATGCATAATGATGTGTTACTTTTTTCGGTGATGGATTGCCACCTGGCCCTTTCTGGCAGAGTATTGCATTCTCCACTCCTAAGAGTTAAAATGTATTTTCCATTTTAAACAGCTTCCATTCTACAGGAATATGTAAGAAACATGGAGGTACTGTACAGGAGTACGTAAGACCAAGGCTCCGGATAAACAATCTGTACTTGTTGTCATGAAAAGGTGGTGGAATATAAGTGAAAGAGAGAAAAGAAAGAAACATGCATTTGTGAACAGTACATGGAAAGGAAGAGTAACTAAGATTAGCAAGGGGAGATACTGGTCCTTAGTGCATGCAGACATGATCCTGGTGATTTGTGGTAAAATGTAGCTGAACAATTTTATGATCAGCAATTATAGATGTCTGAAATAAATGCTTTAATGGTGCTGCCGAATTTGGCTGAAATAAGATAATGCTTGTTTGCCATCAGAACAGTGGGCTGGTGGTTTCTGCAATTCTCTTCTCACATGAACTGCCTCCCACAGGAGAATCTTGTCTTCACAGAAATAAAACAGGCATTTGTTTTCAGGATTAGGCTCCCATTTTCTCTGTTAAATCCTAATTTTTGTGTGTCAAACACGCTACTGAAAGTTCTCATTGACAGACTAGTCGGTGCTCTGCAGACCCTATATGCTTTTCCAACCCCAATATAGGCAATTTTGAAGCTATATGTGCCATGTGGGATTAAGCCCAGGTTTTTCATATGCTGGTAGGTTGGCAGGACCAGATGACTTCTATTGATATTGCCTCAACTACAGTACCAACTTTTCCAGACAGCAACTCATGAGTTCCTTGCCTGCCAGTAGGTGCAATAGCTGAAAGCGAGATATAGCAGCTCTCCCTGGAAAGAGGAACTGATATCTTCACCCACATATTTATATATATGAATTTTAAGGCTTGATTCTGACTTGTCAAGCCCTGGGTTTTCTGCAGCAAGTCAATTTTGTAATTCTAAAGCTTTGTGCAGTTCAAAGAAATATTCCCGGGAAGTTGGCAAGCTGTGATATGTTTCTCACAGATGTCTGTGTCTGACTTTCCCTGACCCTGTTGTATTGGCACCCCACCACCCAGAGCTGGGAGCTGGGAGGGAATGAATGGTTCCTATCCAGGTCTGTCAAATGCTGGGCTGACTGTGGCAATTCCAGCATGCCTTTAGCAACAAAGGCTGATGCCTAATAAATTAAAAGAGCTGAGCCAGGGTTATATGTAAAAAACAGACATTTTTATATCTCATGAAAAGTACGAAAGAGTGGAGAAGTATGTGAGACATGACTAAAAAGACTGCAGCTGTGGAGGGAATGGACTTCCTGGTATGGAATGACATCTTTTCTAACTGGGGACTGAACCTGTTTCATATGGAAGTGTTACTCCTTGAGCGCTTGGAACAGCAATGAATCTTTGTGGCATAGCATCAAAAATGTTCATATTTTCATTTTCTAACTGTTGATACATAATAAGCAGTATGTTGCCAGAAAAAACCCAGGTCAACTACACAAGTAGATGCTACCACGTAAAAATATCCTAGGTAAGTGTTTACAGATATCATTGTAAATGATCAAAAAATATTTCTGTCTGGATCATCATTTTAATAAGATGTCTGATGTAACTGTCTATTTGAACTATTTTTTTTCCTAACATTACAAAGGAAATGTTCTTTATGGAAGACCTTGGCTGAAACACCTCCAAGAACCACAGTGTGGTTCTTAAAATCTCTAGATTCTTTTGTGTCTGCTTCTACTGCTTCACTTGTGAAAATTTTAAAGAATTTTAACTTAGAAAAAATTTTAATGCTTTCTTTAAAACATCTTAGACAATTCACAGATCCCACAATTCTTGTGGATCCATGAGGGAAAGGCTAGACCTTGTCAATAAGATGATGAAAATTTTGCTCTGGCAATCCTTTTCACTCCAATAATTACTTGCTGAAGTTAATCTCTTCCTCCCTGTTGCCCTCAGGAAACAAGAACCACAGACACAAACCCCAGACCCAGTGACAACTCCCCTCCAGACAGATAATATGGATGGATATCAAAATTAAAAGCAACTGGGAAGGGTTCTTTATTCTGAACATTTTCAGGTAACCTTGGCAACAGCTATTCCTTCTGAATTCACCTATAAAATTGACAATAAATATTATGTTGTCCAATGTAATTAAAACTTCTAATAGAACTTGCCAGGTGAGCATGAAAATGATTCAACAGTTTAATAGTAATCACATATTTTTAACCACAAATACTTAGGGGTGTTATTTAGTTTCAAACATAAATACCTACAAAATACAGAAAAATGTTTTCAAGTTTGTTCATTTGATATATACTGTTGTGTTCAGTTAGTGCAATTAGTTCTAGTATCCCTTCTGAGAGGAAAGTATTGACAACGTGTTTGAAATAACATCTTTGCCTAAGCAAGCCGATAGCAGGACTGCCATGCCTTTTTATGCAAAGAATCTGGAAAATATAATCTTAAATGGAGGAAGCAATAATGTTGTATAGAGGCATTCTAAGTAGCTGGCTTAAACTGCCGATTACTGTGGATGCTAATTTTGCTGTGCTGCCAGGATTTTATGTTAATGTTATTGAACAAAAGGCTAAAGTATTTTTTAATTTAAAACTACTGAACTATAAAATTGAACTATTAGACTTTCCATGGGTTTAAGTGGACAAAGAGAATATTATGTCAAAGGCTCAATTCAGTCACCTTCAAGCCATTACACCTTTTGAAATCTGAAGCAGTAAGTTGCTGTGGTCTATTATTTTAGGCTGAAGTCCTCCCATGGTTCGTACTACTACCCTTAAATAAACTTTATTCTTCACTGCATTCAATGCCAAATATTAGCATAGAGAACTTCAAATGAATCCATCCCCTTCTTCTTCTATGTAGTACCCTTATCCCGCTCAAAGAACTTGTTTAAGGGTAGCTGAATCACATGAAAATGGAGAACTTTGCCACTTACTTTAACCTTGTGTAACCCTGCAATTCTCCACACCTTAGCAAGCACAGGATTACAGCACAGGGTGGAACTGGCTGCTGACACCCTCTCCTCATTCTTGCCTTCTGGATGGAGAGCAGAACTGGAGCTGCACTACCCGGGCATTTTGCGTGCAGGTCTTGCTTCCGTTCTCTGCTTGTTATCTACAAAATAGACTTCAACGCGGTAAGCCAACTGAGTCAGTGACATTGTCCTACCTATGAGCCTGGTTACTGTTGTGCTTTCAGCCAAATCTACCAAAACCAGACTGACAGATGGTCCTTCTCCCCCTCCCCCCTATCCCCCCCAAAAGAGAGGAGAGGAAGAGATAAGGAGATTTAGAAGTTTAGAATGAACTAAACTGCTTTAATAAAGATTTAATGTTAAAATAAAAAAAAAGAAGAAAATAATTAAATAGTTACAATATATACAAAACCGTATCAAGCTCCTAGGATGACAGTCAAGTCACCAGCAGGCACTGGGGAAGTCCCAGACTGGACTCAGAGATGGATTCCAGCTCTGGAGTCAGGAACACACGGATCGGGATCAAAGGCAGATGAACAGACAGAGTCCTCTTTGGACATTGGCCATCGCAGGAAGAACCTTTGACCCTTTGATCCCTCAGCTTTTATACTGAGCATGGGGCAGATGGGATGGAATACCCCAGTTGGTCAGGTTTGGGTCACCTGTCCTGTCCACTCCTCTCCACAGATGTGACCCCTTTACATTTTTTCTATTTCCAACCCTCTAAGGAGCAAATAACGAAATTGGCTGACCTTGATTGTTTTTGCAATAAGTATAAGCAAGGGCCTCTCTGCATACCATTCCTTGGCACGTAGCACAAACATTGGTCTTATCATTCTCAGAATGAGCAGTTTTCTCCACAATATGCCATTAATTTCAGAGAGTTAGAAGAGGCCTAGCTAAAATGTAAAATTACAGAACACAAAATTGGTTTGGTTTTACTTCAAACCGGTACAGTTATGAAGTGTGATGGCTTCCTGACCTTGTGCTACAACTGGAACAATGTAAGGCGATGGGAATTTGGATATGACCTGGGGAGTAGTGCTGTGCACTCCACCACGTGATGTACTTTGCAATGTGAACTAAATCTAGGTCCTTTGCAGAGGTTAAGAACTGGTGTTATGTCCCCAGAAAACAGGTCAGGAAACGGAGGAGCCCTCAGCAATGAGGGCCAGGGCACAGAAGATGTCTCAAACTTTTGCAGCAGACCCTGAACCACAGTAGCAAATATAGAGCCCTATTTATGAATTTAGACAAGTGTATGTATGCAGTTTTAAGGCGCTATGGCATACTTCTGGGAGCAAGCTCCCTCATTGTATGCATCGCCAGGCACCACCCTTTCCCCTTCAGGCAGAACTGAGCCATCAGGTACATTAAGTGATTTTTCTGGCCTTTACATGTGTCAGAATTTAGACTATAGCTGCAACAAGAAAGATATATATATACATATAAATTTTTAAGAGCCTATCTCATTTGCTGCTGCACGGTAAGTTTAAAAAGAGACCTAGACAGATTGCAATGCAGTCACATGTGAAGATGGGACAGTGGACTGGATCAATGCTTTAATCAAAATGTTTGAGGCTTTTATTGCATTCCAATGGAGGAAAAATGCTTTTGAGCACCATGTGTTCAACACTTGCAACCAAATAGCAGATGAAATATTTGATTCATTTGCAGCAGACCTTTGGTTACTTTCCAGAAAATGCTTGACTGTTTTTTTGATGAGATCACTGTTAAAGTTGTTGTTGAGGACATATTGTGGTACAGGCTGAATGTTATTGCTGCTATGGTTTTGTACATTTTCTCCTCTTAAGGAAGAGTAGACTAGAAATCTTTTCCTCTTCTAGCAATGTAAGCAGTTAATGTTTGAATTATGTGAAGTCTGGTGAAGGGGATAAAACCTACAAGAGACTAACTGCCACAAGCTGGCAATTCATACAGCACTGGATAATCTGAAGAATTTGTGTGCTCTCTAGAGAAAGGCCAGGCTTCTTGATATTTTGGGAATTGAATCCAGTTTTCCATGCTGTTAGAAAGTGTTTTTCAGTTTTGGGAGAAAAATATCTAACCCTGGATTTGTACCTATTGCTGACATCAGCAAGAATTACGTGTAGCTGCCGAGTGCTTCATCTGATTAGGTCAGGAAATAGTGCGTCTCGGCTCCCTCTGTGAATCCTACCCTGGGCTCATGATCCTCATAAAAAAAAGTGGTGTTTCTTTCCTTTAGCTGTATGAGCCAGTGCATGACTTGCATGTGATTAATTTGGGGAAAGGAAATAGGATAAAGTAAAAGTAGGGCAGCAGAAAGTACACAGTAGACATAAACTCTAATGATTACGCAACAAATCAAGTTAAGAAGAGATCACATGATATGACAAAATTAAACTAGGCTGAACAGCACATGAGTGTTTGAAGAGGCACCTCCTTTGTCTTAGAATTTCATACAGAAAGCTACATGTGAGTCAAGCAGAAATCAGCTATGGCCATATGTGTCATATTTTTCTGAGACATTTCTCTGTGAGAGGACAGATTTGTTGTTTTGGTAAGTTTTGTGAGATAATGATTTTACAGCAGTGCTTCCTCCTGCGCAGTTCCTGAATCAGAGCTGTGGAAGGTGATGCTGTATGTCCCCCTTTCCTGCCTCGCTTTGCTTCTCTCTGAGCAGGGAAACCTGCAGCAAGAAGGGACAAAATGCAGTTCTGCTTGACTGTATCTAATTCTATGATTCTATGATCTGAACACACAAAATGTCACAGAACTATTCAGAGGTAAGATGTGACATAGTGGTACCTAAAGAATCTGCTCTTCTCTCCTATGTCTCTATAATCCTGCATTCACAGATCTGTTCCACTTCCCCTCTTCACCCCCCCAAATTTCTTGGGCACAGTAGCTGGTAGGGATCACACATTTGTTGCTGTTAGTGTGTCTCATAAAGGCATGGAACTGGTAACAGCATATCTTCTCTTCTCTGCCTGTGTATCTGTATATATTGAATACATTTACCTAAGATTTCAGTGTTTACAGCAAAAAAATATCTTTGTTGGAAACATACATATAGGCATAAGATTCAGTAACATTGTACCATGTGGAAGAAGATGAACAGAGGGGTTAAAAAGCGTAATGTTACTTCTCCACCAAATAGCAGCAGATGGCAGGGACTAGCAGGTCAAATTAGTTTCCTGTTGGGGGAGAAAAAAATCAATGATTCCGAGTCTTAGTACTTTCTTATTTCAATTATGTTCTCTGGTTCCCAGAGAGAGTTACTTACATGTAACTTGGCTGTCGCTTCTTTCAAGAATCAGAGTAATCACGATGAAGCAACTCAGCTCCAAGAGGGAAGCTACAGGCACTATGTCTACCTGAACTGCCAAAGTCATTCTCAAGCCGAACTCACCTTGCCTCTACATGTAAAAATCTCTAAGCTTTCTTACAAAGTGAGTTCTGTGGTGAAGATATGGCCTTCCAGAAATATTGGGCCCAGGTCCAGATCAGAGCGCTGCCATACACCCCTTTGTTTCACGGGTCTAGTAAATACCTAAGTACTCATTATGCTAAACATGTGAAAGTCAGAGACACAAACCAAACTGCCGGAAAAAAATATATTTTCCTCCCACTCTTTATATACTTTTGTTCACCTATTAAAATGAAAAATTCACCACTTCCTGTCCATATTTTTTCCGGAGTTGCAGTATTTCTAAATGTCTTTATTTGTCTTTTCCTCTTCTCATTGAGTTTTGTGCATGTTTTCTTCACCTAACTTTTCAAATCTAACCCTCATAGTGGAGGCTAAGGAAAGGAAGAAATGATTGCCAGTTCCTCTGCGGAGAAGGTGTCCCTCTGTGACTGGAGGAGGGCTGCACAGTGCTGCTGATAGAAGGAACATGCTGCGGAATGCAGCTGGGATATTGTGGACGATGGAACTGCTGAGCAGCTGGAGGCGACAGTCATAAAACCGAGCAGTGTCAGGACAAAGCTAAGAAGATGACAGCAAGTTTAAGTGTTTGAATAATAATTTTAAGTTCACAGCGTAGAACAGTTCTGTACACAAAATATGAAATAAGGGAAAGTTTTCCTAACAGAGAAAGTGAGTCCCAAATGTTGGATAGAACTTTGCTCTATAAAGGTGAAGAATGGAACTGAGTTTGCCCATCAAAGCACCTATGTCACCTATGTTCAGGTGTCTCTATGTGGGTGAGATGTGCAGTTAATAGAGACCCAGTCAATACAATCCAGGGAACCCTGAGAGCAATCCAGCTGACGAGCTGACCTGTCAGTTTCTGCTTTAGAGTGAGCTGACAGTGTAAACTAAATCTCAGTTAACTAAAATGAATCTCATTCTGGATGTCCAGTCTAAGCTGTCACCTGAGCTCTCTCTGCTATCTACAAGGAGCAATCAGTCTTGCAGGAGAACTCTCTCATTCCAAAAATAGGCTGTTGCCCCCCATTTTAGGCTATCATCTGTCTTACCCAGATGAAAGACTTGATTCTGTTGCTCACTCACAGGCATTCAGTACCATTTGAGATACCTAAAGTTTTTGTCTGGTTGCCAGCCACCATACCAGAGAGGCATGGGCCTTCTGTATCTACAGTGTCATATCTGCCAGATATAGGCATTTCAAATGGGACTAAATACCTATATGTAGGCAATGGAACTGAGCCCGAAGGTCTAATTTTAAATTAGTAATTGAAGTGACCCTCATCCTATCTCCTCACAGTTTGTTCCGCAACATGGATGTTGGAATTATACAGCGCCAAAGACTAGTTTCCTGCTTCCTGATACAAATGTTGCTGATTGAATGCTTACTTTAGCTCTGTGCATATCAACCAGGAAAAAAACCCCAACCTTACATCATAACTAGACAGATCACCCCACCAGAAGATTGTTTATAACAGGTGATATAGCATAGACACAAGTTTGGCTTGTGAACTGAAAAAGGTTACTGATCTCAACTTCATGGCAGGTTCATGTAAATGCAGTCTGTAGAGTGAAAGCTAAGTTTCTATTTGCAAAAGTGTCTCAACAAAAGACTCATAATACTTCTTCAAAGGCTGTAATATACTCACTTAGAAAGAGAACTTATTTTGGTTTGTTTTATACTTCCTGATTTTGTTATAAAAATAAGAGATGCAGAAGTGTTAAGTGAAAATACTGTACTGTGCTTAGATTGCATTTTATGTAGACAGCATACTGGAGTATGCAGCAAAAAACGACCCCCTGAGAACCTCTGTGCATCCCTGTTCTAGAATACCCCTTGAAATAGTGAAATAAATTAAAAACTTTGGTTTCAGTGTGCTAGAAAAAAATATTGCAAAATGATGAAAATAAAGGAAAAGTGGGCATCCTGTTTTAAAGAGAAAGTAATTATCCAACAACTTTAAAATTACCATCTCGCTCGTGAAATTGAACACATCAGAAAACCTGGCATAGTACAGGGAATTGTAGATTATTTTTCTTAATATGGGTTAGTTGTGGAGGAAAAAGCCCAGTTTAAATGGAAAGGACTAATGCTACAACCTTAGTGTTTCAGGTGTTGAAAATTTTGACACGGGCAATGGATCACATTCATGACATTCTTCAGACATGGTGGTATTCAGAGCAGAAGTTCTCATCAAAGAAATGATCACTTGCATTAGACAGAAAATACAAATTTCCTTAATAAGTTAGGTTGCTCCAGGCCGAGGAGGGCTGAAGAACATTACTCTGCCTGCTGTGCATATTAGTATTTTATCATATTATTGTGCCTGCAACTTAACTAATTTATTTGGCAAAGAAATAACACTATTTTTCCCACTAGATATCTGAGAGAATAAAAATAAAGGTGTTTGCGGGGGGGCTTCTCTGTGACAAATTCAAGTAAAGCTACAGCCACTATAGATCTAACAAAGAAATGGATAAGAGAGAGATAAGCAAGTTAAGTTACATCCTATTAGATAGTCAGTGCATTACATATGGGTGGGTAATGATTGCAACCAACAGCTGTTTTGAGACCACAAACACTACAGACTCACTCCAGTTTTGTGTTGTTCTATGAACAGGTCATCAGATATCAGAAAACACAATACGGTTGATTTGGTTTTGGAAATGATTATGCACTTATATTTCACAGTGGGTGACCTGTAATTAAAAATCATTACTTCTGTTAATGATAATGAAAATAAGCTATATATATACTTACTATCAGCAGAATATAATAAAAGTTTTTTCTTCAGAATTGAATATCCTACAGAACAAGACCTGATCAAAAGAGAAAAGATGACTGGTCTTTTTTATTAAACCGTAAGTTGGAAATCATCCAAACATGACACTTGCATGGTAATTGACATAGGGTTTATGAGACAACAAGCCAAGAAGTTACACAAAAGGTTGACACATCTGTGTGTGAATTATATGGCATGTTTTGTTTTCTGTCTTAAAAGAAAACTCCAGAAAGTATTCAGTAAAAATATTTTAAAAGACAAAGGGAAAAAGAGACCTAACATGCCTCATTATTATATATTCTATCTTTCTGTCTCGTTGTCTCAGTCTCTTCAATCAGATCGTCACAACATTTTCATAACTTTGTCATTATCATACACAAGTGGAGTATCAAAGATGAAAGAAGGGATAGAAATAAGATGACTGCAGAGTATGCATGTCATTTGGTCATGTCAGTAGTTGCTAATTAATTTACCCCATGTCTTATCACTGTACAATACGTGTCATACATACAGCCCAGTGACGAGCTGTTCATCACATATTCTGTTGAAATTAACTGTGGCTTCTTAAACCACAAAATCAACTAGCTTGAGAAGAGAATATTTTGAATAATTAGTTCCTTCCACCATTGCAATTAGTTATGTGTGCTGATAACCACTTAAAATACTATAAGCCACATCCTACACATCTTGCTTGTTCTCAGTGTTTCTCTCAGTTCTGACCCCCACACAACAACATATCAGTGTATTGAATATGGATCTCTTGCACTGACTACATTCTCCTCTATCGATTTTTTAAAATGTGTATTGTTTTTGGTAAGCCTTAGAGTGTTTTCTTTCTGCTGTCTCCTGAACAAGGAATGTCTGAGATTTTATGGACTTATTTTCTTTTGTCTGAAGAGACTATGAAAACAGAGAGATTTAAAGTTTATTAAATTATAAAATGGGAATAGTTTCTTCCTTAAAAGAAAGAGAGGGAGTTTATACTGTCAAATGACTGGTATAATCTCTTTCTTACTGACACAATTGAAAGAACATGGAGTTCTCAGAAATATAGACCCACCTCATCCTTCTTACAAAGACCCTACTAGGAAAATAGTTGGCCTTTTAAAATTACTATGAACAAGGTAGCTGTCTTTACATGAATGAAAACCTCTTAAAATATCACCATGTTTATACTCCATGTAGTTGTGCCTGAGGAGGGAGCAGGGAGTCATGTACCAGGACTCCTGGCTCAGTACGCACCCAGCGCTCTGGTGAGCATGTTTGTGTCTTTCCATCTAGTACCTCATCACATGTGATTAAAACTGGACAGAACATTTCTGATGATGTTTCTGTTGGGCAATTCTTGTTCTGTAGAATGAAAAATTTTTGGTAAACTGTGACAATTGTGTCAGATCTCTGAGAGAGGTCAGTATCTGGGAACCAGGACCCAGCAGACCAGGGGTCTCAACCTCCCCAGCAGCTGCGGTGCCAAGGGCCCACCCAGGCAGCCACAAGCATGTTTTGGATTTTTCCAAACTGTAATTTTTAAAGTTCCTGTTATGTGTACAATTTCTATATATTTTGCTTTTTGAATATTTTTTTTTAAATTTTTTAAGGGTATGCCTGCACTGATTGAAGTTGTGGAGTTGCTGGGTGTAGAAGGAGAGTTTGCACACAGCTGCCATTGAGTTGTGCATGTGCAGTGGTGGAGAGTCTCTGAAAGCCTGTCACATCAGGAACTGCTGCTCTACGGCAGCGTTTCAGTGTTGGAGTCAAACCAAAAAAATGCCTGATACTTCTCAGTCAAAGAATATCTTAACTTTTCCACTCTATTATTAAAAAAACCCCCCACAAAACTACTTATCATTTCACCTTTTGCATAATGATTCTCTCTGAGAAAAACATTAATATCAGAACTTTACCTGAAGGGTGGAGATTCTTTTTTTTCCCCTATTGACTTTTCCTACTTTAAAAAGGTAGGCACAATAGTCTAAAGATGTGAACATGCAGGTAGTAATTAATGAGCAAAATTCCCCCCCCCCCGCTGCCAAAATCCTGTCAGGAGAGTTTTAGGGGTGTGGGGATGAGTTCAAAGGGGAGATGCTGCTGGGACGGTCACGCGTGTGCTGGCCCCTCGCTGTCAGGTTGTTCCTTTGCGAGCACGACAGTGACAAGCTCATTCGTTATCATTACGGAGAAATTTTGCTAAGGGGGCTGAGGACGGTCTCTGAGGCAACATCAAATGGCTTAGAGGTTAGGAGTGAATTACCAGCAGACAAAAAACCTTAATGAAAATGATGTTTCTGTTTCCTTTCATGAGTGGGCTGCGATGTTGTGGGATCCGGGCTTCCTGACTCCGATTTGCTTCTCATGGTTGACTGAAGGGACAGTTGGGGGAACTAGAGGATTATCAGAGGTAAAAGCACTCGTGAGCTGATTACTCAGATTTTATCCCCTCATAATTGGGTTTTCATTTGATACCGTGTGTCACCCAGCTCCCACTGAAGTCAGGGGAAAGACGCCCTTTGAATTCAGCTGCCGTTGGATCAGACTCTGGGTGTAGAGCACTGGCACCTATTTCGGCTGTCAAAAATTTCAGTCCCTGTCATACAAGTGACAGGAGATAAAGCAGGATTTAAAGACTGAGAAGGAAATTTAAATATGTTTCAACATTTGCTGCATTTGGAAGCTGAAATGCTGCCAGCAATTTGATGTGTGTTTTCATATGCTGTACAAGCTTACATTTCTGTTTGTTTTTCACAATAGAACAATAATCAACAGACTGTGGCCTTAGACTCAGGCTCTGACAATTCTTTCCGCTTCCACTTTATGACCATGTGGAGCTCTGGCTTTGCACATTTGGTATTTCATTCTTATCACAGAGTGATTATTTAGGTATTGGTCTGAGAACTGACAGCAATAATGCATTCCGGCATTCATGAAGCTGTGGGTTTGCCTCATTTCTTCTTTTCCTTTGTATTTAATAGTAAAATGGTGGTAACCTGTGGCCATTGACCTGCTGTTATGGGAACTACATGCAAACACACGTGTATATGCACACACATCTAGTTATAAATACATACTGTAGGAAGCCAATGTATGCACCCAAGGTTTCACAATAAAACTATAAGGTGAAAAAGCTGGTAGACACAGAGAAAAGATGGATGAAGCACAGCGTGACACAATTGTTTCCTCTTTTTCACTCCAGTGGAAGGAATCTAGCTGTGGTCTAGCTGTTTTGTTTATAGGCAGCTGTGACATCATTCAAAGAAGTACTATACTTCTATCATCTATTGGTTAGCAGAAAAATTAGGAAGCCGATTTATTTTCCAGAAGCTTGCAAACCCTGAACCCAGAGGCAGACGTTGCAGAGTTTCACAGAAAATACTAAAGACTTAGCTTAGGAGAAAGAAGAAGTATCAATGTACTGATCACCAATGTAGCAATAAGTTAAGGTCAAAAGAGTAAATTAGACAAAGAGATGAACTTCTGCTGTCCTTGCTGTAAAAAAGAGGAGAGAAAACGAGTAACTAAGATGTCATTAGCTCCTAAATTTCTCCTGTAATAGAATTACATTGATAAAACTGTTCTCCTTGTTCTGAAAATGTAGAGGTAGATCCCTGCATAATAAGCCTTCTCAATTTGCATGTAGATTAAATTGACCTATTTGCCCCCCAGGAAGCTGAGAGTGTAAACCTCTGTGAACTAAATTTGGGAATTCCTGCTGTACCGAATGTGAGGGAGTGACAGTTGCATACTGTGGTACTGTGGGGCTTTGGAAGCTCTTCAAAATCCTTTCAAACCACTGCTAGTCCCTTCCACTAAAAGATAGACAAATAGATATTTCTAATCAAGACGCGTCTATAAGAAAAGAAAAAAAAGCAGGTAGGTAATCTGGTGATAAATGTATGACGTGTCCCTGTTGCATCTGCCTCTGGAGTACCAAAATGGCCAGTAGCTACATTTTTTGTGAAAAAGAGTAATTACCTCAGAGCTATCAACACTTTTCTATTTATTTCCTTAATTGCAGTAACTTGCAACTGCCATGTCTTTATGGTTTTGTCACTCCCTCTTTAATACTGTGGATTGTCAGCTACGCAGAAACTGTGGAAACTTCATCTCCAAGCAATCTTTATTTGGGAGATGGAAAATAGTTTCATGGGGAATTAAAAATTAATTAAGTGAAACCCAAAATAAAATGATAGTTGTTTTAAAGAACGTCTGAATATGGAGGTTGGCTGGAACTGGTAGCCTGGATACTATTTTAAGAATATTCTATTGTATTTTTATTTCTGTCTGGAGCAAACTTGGAAAGGGTTAGAAATATCAGAGGAATTGGACCCCCGCCAGCTGGGAATTTATTAAGAACAACACTTTATTGTGCTCACATAGCTTTCCTTTGGACTTCTAAATTATATTTAGAGACAGATTGATTTAAAATGCTTTCTTTAGAAACTAATGGTAGGAAGCTTATTTCATTTTGCCAAAAAGTTGTGTGTGTGGGAAGAAGGGGGAATCTTGTAAAGTACGGAGACCAATGTATTGTAGACAAGGACCACCCTTCAATGAATGAAAAAGCAAAAGTTTAAAGCCTTTCAGGCCTTTCTTAGAAAGGGTATGGAGCTGTCAGCATTGTCAGTACAATTTATTCACACTGTTCAAGTGCTTATGAAAGCTACTGAGCAGCCTGATCTATAAGTGATTGAACAGACAATACTCTAGAGCTTTGAGTACAAATAAAAAGCCACTATTTCAGGCTCCATGCATCACAACTAGTGCTTTCTAGGAACACTGCCAGTCTAAATAAAACACAATCTTGCTGTAATTTTATACAACACTTGAAAAGAAGACTAAAGCTATGCTATGCCCTTCATAAATGCTTCTCTACCACATTTTTCCGTAACCAAGTGATAATTTGACTTGACGATATGCATGCCAGATTTAATTACGCTTCCATATTCTGCTTTCCATTAACTATTATAACTTTCCTTTGTTAGCTGATTATGCTACAGAATTTCACTTTCTATTGCCAGGTTTTCCTGATACCTCATTTACTAAATTGATTTGAAAAAATAACATATCCTAGCCTAGGTGTTTGATCCATTATGCATGCGGGGAGGATGTGTGCTATCCAAAACACATTTCATCCATTGAGTTTGACCATTATGTCACATTATAAGGCTGAAAGTGTAAATGTTCTTCACAGCTGAAACTAATAGACTAGTGCTCGTTCTTATATCTCAGTTGGGTGTTTATAGCACTCTCAATTGAGGCGACACTGGAAGTAGCCACTCAGGGCAGATTTTTAGCCCTCTTTCTCCTATACTGGGAAATCAACTCTCTCATACACAGAACTTACTCCTTCTGCAGAAAGTTTTTAGTAGACCATTCAGAGGACAGTAACTTGGTCGATGACATGCACCAGTCTAACAGCTAATGAATCTGATACATCTCGGAAGCTGTCCATTGGAATACAGCCATGGCATATGCTATTTTAATTTCAATTAGTAATACAAAGATGTCACTTGTATTCTTAGATACATTTCTGATAAGTATAATGGAAGATTTCCTAAGTAGAGGCTGTAAGAAGTTCTCAAGATTTTGTTCACTTACATTTGATGGCAAAGACTTAGAATTTTGTCAGTCATGTAAATCTGCATTTTCACTGTTACAGAATAGTGTACCTGAATAATACACTCTCCAGAAAAATATTTTAATTCTAGTATCTTGGACGTTCCAAATCACCAGGTTCTAATCTTTTATATATATTGTTATCCCAAATACATATTTTCAGAATACATAGTTTAATCTGTGAAATCATTTATGATCAAAGGTTGACAAATCCCACACATTTCTTAACTGTTGCTTTTAAAAACAGTTTTAAAACAGGACCTGTTCTTTCCATTTGCAATCCTCAGAATTAAAAAATGATGGTACTGGCTTAAAAATTATGAGCTGAAAACATAAACAAATTGAGGCTCATTTTATTTAACTTTTGTGTTTTGAGCATTGAAGAATACTGTTTTCAAGCATTTTTTCTGAAACCGCAAGTGTGGATGATTCATTTTATTTTAACAGAACAAAGATGAGAAGAGATAACCATAACAACATGATTCCAGGAGGAGAAAAAAACAATTCTCATGAGGCTAAGATATAATAATGAAAATTTGCACTGTTGGATTCTCCAAAAAGGCTGCTTTTTATTATGATGCTGAAATAAAATTATTTAACTGTAGCAGGAATGTAGTTTTCTTTGTAAACCAGATTAAGCTGAAATTGGCTTCCATTAAAGTAAGCAATGAACATCAAGACTTACTGACATGAGAGTTAATATTTTGCTGAGGTAAAGCTGAAGTCTACATTTATTTTGAAGGGCACTAAATCTTCAGTTGTCCACAACATTAAGTCAGTAAATGTCATGTATTAATTTCCTTTATTTATCTTATTACCACAAACACTAACTAAAAAGAAAATACATCGTATAATGGAATCAGGTATTAAGGTATTCACAATCATTCAGCAAGTAAATAGATGGTCTTTGAAAGAACTA
Organism: Limosa lapponica baueri; assembly: GCA_002844005.1. Taxonomy (NCBI): domain Eukaryota; kingdom Metazoa; phylum Chordata; class Aves; order Charadriiformes; family Scolopacidae; genus Limosa; species Limosa lapponica. Next base: position 1,172,145 of record KZ505658.1, read on the forward strand.
AACAAAAATCTGATTCTGCTACACAAATTTGCACATAACGGAGCCAGATTTTCTCCACTAGTGCCTCCTGAACATGATAGCTGTTATCTATCAGTGAAAATGCCTTTCTTTATGTTAACTGTTGTGCAGTGCTGATGACAGGGCATTTCTCAGGTCGCCGGGAAGGGAGCGTGCATGTTGCGATGATCACTAACACCTTGCGTACTCCACAAGGATGGCAGCGCAGCCTGATGAGGACTGGGATGACGATTCCCAGCTGCAACCACTACAGGCCAGGTCTTAGAGCCAGGTTGTATTCTTCATTCTTCGAATTTTCTGACTGCACAACAGGGTAAGTTTGCTTTTTGAACTTCATCCCTGACCTAAATCAGAGAGACCTGATGTCTCAAGATGTACAGCTGCAGCCTTCAACCCTCTGGCTTTTACAGCAGCCTCCTTTACACTTCTCTAACCTAACGCACCTTCAAGGAGTGGGCTGCTGTGCTGCTTCTGTTTCAGTGCATGAACTGATTTGGATCCCCTTTTCCTGCATTGCCCACGTTGCAGCTTTTTTTTTTTTTTCTTTTTTTTTTTTTTTTTGGCTGTTTCTGCAGCTGAGTTCTCCAAATACATTTGGAAAACATGCTGAGACCTGGAGTTATTTTTCTCTACTTTCTTTTCCAGAAACAAGTCCAAATTATAGTCCAAATTTAATTACAGAATTACATATATTTAGTTAATAAAAAGGTGTAAAACATCCCCTTTTTGACATCTTTTTCCAAAATAGATTGACTTAAAATGGCATTCAGTCATCCTTAATTTCACACACTGTGACAGCAAAAATGCTTACTAGCTTCTGTTCCCTGTGCTTTTGTTTGTAAAAAAAGGGCAAGCAGAGACGGTGAGATCCATCAGTGCCTGCAATACACACCCAAACCCCCATTTTAGTCTGGAGAAGATCCAGGCAATATATCAAGTAGAATCCAGACTGGAATTCTTAGGTTAAAATGGATATTTAAAATTGCTCTAAAATGTGCCCATTATTCACACTTCTTGTAAGGGGGAATCTGGAATAGCTGGCTCATTTCAGAAGCCACTGCTTCTGCAGTTAGATATACGAAGTCAGTTGAGATGAATCCCATTCTACGTCTTCCCATTCTCAGTCTCTTTTGTTACAGTTTGAGTCTCAAGGTCTCTTTTTGAGTAGCTGAACTAAGTTGCCCATTAGCTAACTGAGCTAATACCAACCTGGTGTGGCTGGGCTAGGACATCAGCTGGTCTTCTGTATTGTCCAGCATTTTCCTGTTAAAATATGATTACTCATGCACTCATTTATTGTTTAGGATTGACTGAAAAAGTCAGTAGAAAAGGAAATCTATTGAATGTCTTCTGAATACAGCCTAATAATGGCCAAAGAAATGATTTCTGATAAAAAATAGCAAACATTGACATGCTAATATCAAAATTTCTCTCCCTCCCCCTTTTAAAGAGAAACTAATTATTTACTGTTGACTTTTTACTGACTTTTTCATTCCTACAGCATGAAAATAATGGGATAATAGGAGCTATTGTGATTTAAAAATATTCAGACTGCATTTGTATGGAAATTAAAAAAGTATTTTAAAACTGTGATAAAAAGGAAAAGAATGGGGAATATGACATGGCACAGTCGTAGCTTTTAAAGTAGCATTATGTTCTCATTGCATTGAAAAATCAAAGGATCATATGATGATTTCACCTAGTTTATTTGCACACTGTTATATATGTCTATAATTTTACTCATTTCACTTGCTGTAATTTACACTCCTTATACGCTAACTCACAGCTAGGACCAAAATCTGCTTCTTTTCTCTCTTTCCTTTTTTTCTCCCCCCTAATCATGTCAAAAAATATAGGCCATCCGTAATATAACTCAGTTAATTACAGAAACTATGAAGAGTATAGATAATGAATCTGATAGCAAGTCTTAGACCCTGAGCTCTGAAAACAACTCTGTAGGAATATGTAGAGACATGAAAACAAATCTGATTGATGATAGACTTTACTGAGGAGGAGATCCTGAGGTGATGCAAATTTTGCTGTTGACGTCAATAATGATCCCACCTTTGCTATGAGAATACGGAGGTTTATACAAGTGCCAATGGAGGATTACCGTAATCTAAGTTTCACCACTGTTGGAAAAACTGTACATGCTGTAAAGAGTTATACCTGGGGGAGCATGGGAAAATACCATGCTTTTCCCATCCTGGAAAATTTGTTTCGGAGAGGTCTAGAAAAATGAGAAGGGGATCTGAAAGGAGAAGAATCCTGAGGATTATAAAGAGGCTTAGAGTAATAAAGGACTGCTAAGAAGGGCAGCATTGAAGAGGGGGCAAATAAGAATAGTGGTGAAAGGAGGAGGGATGGCATGGGACAAGAAAAGTGATTTGGAAATCTTTTCTTGCTAAGAGTACCAGAAGTAGCTTTGAGAGAGTGAGATTTTTAAATCCTTTTCATGAAGAAAAAAATCTTTAAGATTTTGAAGAAGACTCTATGGCCTGTTTTGATTTGCTTGCTTGGAAGTACGTCAGTGATTCAAGCAACCTTGGCTGAAAGACTAAACCAAGCAAACCATGAAAGTGCTGAGGAATAACCATAGGAATTTGTGTTTCAGGTGTTACTCAGAGACTGGTTTAGGGTAAACTGTACTCTAGGTGGTATAATCAGGAGGAAGGTTTATTGTTAAAAGGTAATTAGAAACTTGCTATCATCTCCAAATTCACAGGAGATATAAAAAAGCCGGTTGAGAATATAGTTGGAGGTGACTGTCTCTCATCAAGCACTCATCTTATGAGGCTGTGTTTCTTAGTGCCATCAGACAGGGACTTCAAATAATGAAATATGCCAAGAGAAGAGAAAACAGTGTTGCAGACAATTGTACCATGTAATTTGAAATAAAAAGAAATGTACTAAAATGGGCATGGGTTAATATGATCAGTCTACTAAGTGATGTGAGGGCTATGGAGCAGCTAAACAGAGAATGGTTATTCACTGTTTCTTGTAACATGAAAATATGGAGACTATTCAATGCAATTATAAGCCAAAAAGCCTAAAATAAACAAAACAAAGCAATTTTTTTCCGCATAATATGTGATTAAACTGTGGAACTCATTGCCACAGCATGTTGTGATGGTCAGAACATAAACAGATTGAAAAAGGCATTAGGCAAATTCATGGAATAAATCTTGGCCACGAAGGTCTAGATGAAACATCCAGCTCAGGAACTCATAAACCTCTGATTTCCAGAAACTGAGAAAGAAAATGAGCAGAAGGAGCATTCACTACCTATCAAGTTTCTCATTATCTTTTCCTGTGCATCTGCCACTGGCTACTGTCAGAAACAGGATATTGCAGTAAACAGACAATTCGATCTTAACTGCCATAAAACTCATTACACATTGAAAACAAAAATGGTAGAATATTTTTTCTTAAAAGAATAAATTTGTAAATATAGAAAAGAAAACTCTCAGAGATGAAACAAATATTCTTTTACTCAACAACTGTTTTTCATGAAGAAAAGGTTCCAGAATACGTTACCGACCTGCCAGTATATAATTTTTTTTCCTCAGCTGTGGTTAGAAACAGTGAAGCTAAAATAAGTCATCAGTTAAAATATTTTCTATGGATTTATTCTCTGCTGAGAAAAGAGAAATGGACTGCTTGTGTCTGTTACAAAAATGCTGGTCAAGTAAGATGGGTAGCAAAAAGTGACCATCTGTCACATGTTATTTTAGTGTTAACCTCGGCCTCATATAATGGGGCCTTCCCAACTCTCCTGTGGCAGTGTAAAGCTATTTCAATTCTATTCACACCCTCTGGGCACCAGCGTCATTTGGAAACCTAATAAAGTAAGTCATCAAAGAACAACCCATGTGTCCAGAATTTGTATTACTACACTACGGGGAACCCAAACGGTGCTATCCTTTAAGCCATATATCTTCTAAAGCTCCATTTAAAGACATAGAAATCAATGTGATTTGGTGGAAAGTACCGAATAAGACTAAGTAAGAAATGGAACACAGAATGCTGACTGTGCACTAAAGTGCTTCTCCCACAGGAGCAGAAATGTATCGGGAAGCTCTGAGGGCTGGTTGCTCCATCTTTTTGAATCAGAGGAATCAGCCTCTGTCCATTATTTCTATATTCAAGAATTCAAAAATGAAACAAGACTTTTCCTCCCCTGCCCCACATTTAAATTTATTTCTAGGAAGAAGAAAAAGACCCCTTCATTTCTTCCCTGCCATGTGAGAGTTAAAAGTGGCTCTCCCTATTATCTGCATAGAATACGTCTGGAAAACCTGTTAATAAGAAATATGACTTGTCAAGAAGAGACCTGAGATAATCCTGTGCTGTGACCAGTAGTCATTTAACATCAACACAGGTTTAGACTTATGTGATAGCCAGGTGGACCTAGCTATTTTAGCCAACTGCTACTACTATTTTAATCCCAAGTTAGGAATTTATTAAAGATTAGGTGGACTACATCCTGAAGATGTTAATTTTCCTTCACCAGCTGCAATGGGAACATATGATGACTAGCTCTGATGTAACTCTGTATGCTCTGCACGGGTAAGAATACCTTATGATGTAGTGTTCCCCAACTTCCCTTGCCCACCTCCTGGAGCAGATTAAAGTCTTCTTGTGTTATTGCATAAGGATTCAACATTAATTTACATGAAAGTCCCTTGTTGTGCATGAACCCGGTCAATGATGGGTATAAAGATATGTCTGGAAACAAAAATTAGATGATTTTTGAGTGACCAGCACTCTCTCTTTCTCTGACCATTGCTCACAGCTGCTTTCTTTTATTTGTTGGCATTTTATCCAGTGACGGGTTAAAAATGTTAACATTTGGAAGTCTCTTTCTCTTCCTGTGTGCTTCCTCTGCCACAATTGCTATAAATAGAAGACTGTTCAGTTCTTTTAAGGTAATACCGAAAAGACTCCTTGTCTTTTAATTACGTGACAAGAGTCACTGTGTGACAAGGGGACAAGGGGTTCATGGGAAATTCACCTGTGACATATCAGTACTCAGACAGAGTCCAAGTCTTGAATGAGCCTTCAAACCAATTGACTGTGAATTGAGGACAAGCATAGATCAAATTAATAGGTAAATAAGCTACAACATGCCCCTTAATTCAGTACAATTCTGAAATAGTCCTCAGAATATTGTTCCACTTTCATTACAAATTCAGCTGTAAATCTTTAATGAAAACACATGCATCCTTCAGATTGACATTATTATACCTGAACGTTTTGAATACATTAATTTATAGAAAAGATCCAATTCCCAAGGAGAGTGTTTGAGCGCTTTCGTTCTCTTTGTATGGTACACAAACGTTTCTGAAGCAATATATTCTCAATTTTCTTCATAAATATTAAAGGCGAATATGGAGCATAGCTAGAGTTGAGTGAAAAAGCAGACTCAGCATTTGTTAGCTTTTGTTTGAACTCTCATGGACTGGCAAGTTTAACAGTGGTTAGAGTAGGGGACTAAATTTCCAGATTTATAGGCTCTTTTGTTACATTTTCTAAAATTCTTATGTCTCCTGTGTATAAGTGAAATTATGTAACTTCTCAGGATAGGCAAAACGCAGACAGGAGTAAGCTCTCCCAGTTTGCCTCAGCTTTCAACTACAAGAAAACCATGTGAGGGAATCTTAACGCAGTTCTGAGTTTAAGTAAATGTACCCTGACTCTTGCTGGGGTTCATCATTTTGGACCTTGCGTTGATCTTCTTGCATTCATTGAACCTAAACATTTTTAATATGTGGTCCTAGGAAAAGGACCTTTTCCCTTGAGACCTTCAGAGATGCCAGGGTTTCTATATTCTCTACAGAGGGAACTGAAGCAAGCATTTCAGAAAATCTGGTTCATTAGGGCAAAACTTAAGGGCAAATTATGTGTCTGTTAGATGAGTTGGATCCTGTTCTAGAAGCCCATCTCATGTAAAGACTTTTACAACACTGTTAAAAGAACCTTATTGTTATTGAAATGCTAAGTCACTTGGGAAAATGAAACTTATTTTCATAACCATGGGTGATTTTAAAATGTTACCCTCAAATGTCTTCTAATATGCAAAATAATTAAATTGAAATAGAAAAACATTCAAAAGAATTTCCGGGAATAAAAATAGTTGCTTGCAAAATTACTTGAAAATAAACTTCAGTAAGAATTAAGGAACCTTTTTTATGATTAATGTTTCTATCAGTTTTCCGAAAGGTATAAAGTTATTCATTCTGATCTGCTGCTATGATATTACTAATATTCAAATTGGAAGAGTAACACTGAAAAGATAACACAATGGAACACTTATACCAAGATGGGGAAAAGTTGTGGCATTAGTTTTATTACTTCTACGTTGGAACCAAGACAATTTTTTGTGATTAAAACAAAGAAAGCTAGCAAAACCTGTATGTCTGGGGTGGTTTGGTTTTTGGTTCCATGCCAGAAAATTCCCAGTGATACAGGACAAACAATGAAGCTCTGACTGAACCTTCTGTCCTAAGCACTGTGTTTCATGAGACCATAAACTCTAAATATTTCATAATCAAAGGAGTGTACATGCAATTTATCCTGGGTATTTTATCCCTCTGTCTGTGGGGACAGATTGCCAGGTGCTGACTGAAAGCCTACTGAAGTCAATACGGGTCTTTTAAATGACATCAATAGGCTTGGAATAGGTTCTTACTTCAAACCATTTGTGGCTCAGAGGAAAGTGTTTACACTTTATCATCACAAACATGTCACAAGTTTGAAAATGACATTTGCCCAGAACTGGATCTTCTGGGTCACCAGATAGGAACTGTGTTTGTATTTTGGAGGAAATGCACAGAATGGAAGAAAAAGAAAAATGGTTTTCCAGGAGACGGGCTTTTTGCTTAAGGAAGGTTTTTTGCACTATCAAAATCATTCTGGTGGAGGCGGACTGGCACATGGGGAGCACGAAATTGAATCAAATACAGTATGCTGTGTTTAAATTATGTTTTTGCAATTTATAGCATTGTTTATTCCCTCAGCATCAGCTTTGAGTGGCTGTGACTTTCACCAGTCAGAAATGATCGAAAGTTTGCTGGTAACAGAAATCTGTTTTGGTATGGATAATAATAGCAGCCTATGCTACAGGAATAATACAGTTGAAACCAGATTAATTTAAATATAAATGTTTCCCTTGTAAGTGAATCCTGCAAAATATGTCAGAGTCTAAGAGTGCAAGAGAAGATTTTATGACCCTTAGAAGCGATACTCCCACTGGCTTT
>KZ505658.1:1179497-1222906 GCA_002844005.1 Limosa lapponica baueri
TCAAAGCCCCATCCAGCCTGGCCTTGAACACCTCCAGGGATGGGGCAGCCACAGCTTCTCTGGGCAACCTGGGCCAGGGTCTCACCACCCTCACAGTAAAGAATTTCTTCCTAATATCTAAAATCTCTAAATCTCCCCTCTTCCTGTTTAAAACCGTTACCCCTTGTCCTATCGCTACACTCCCTGATAAGACAGTCCCTCCCCATCTCTCATGCAGGCCCCCTTCAGGTACTGGAAGGCTGCTATAAGGTCTCCCCGGAGCCTTCTTTCAGCTAGATCTTTTCCCTAGATCTAGGGAAAGAATGCCTTCTTATGATTGTTCAAGCAAGACAGTCAACCAACTGTGAACCGTTGGATGCTCCAAAGACTCGTATGTTATACAAAAGATGTGCAAATTATAACATAGTCGTAAAACGGTCTCTAGGGTTTAATCATGACAGCAGTAGAGGAACCAACAGCCTTTGCTCTTTGTTTTCAAATCTCCCTAAATCTCTTTCTGTAGTCTGCAGTGTATGACCAACAGAAAGTAATTTGTACAGTTACAGCGACAACCAAAGCGAGGAGGGAACTCTGTTCACTACAGGGGAAATTCCCTCTGCCACCTTTAGAAGCTGCAAGCAGTACTGGATAGATCCTTTAACATGACTAAGTTCCTTTTCATTTCAGCTTGATATTTACTGTTTCTTAGATAAAAAATTTACAGAAATGAAGTGGTGGAGAGAGGTAGCTTTTGTCTGCAATGAGTGGCATGTTTTAGTCTTTGTTCAGAGGAAACTGAGAAATCTGCCTAAACTCAAAGTACATAGTTAAAAATGGTACATGTTTGCAGCTTTTTTCTTTCGGTAGCCTTTCTCCATTTAATTATGCTCTGCTGCTTAAAAAAGATATTTTAAAATTTCATTATAATCTAAAGCAGACAATTAGTTATATCTCTGTAATTGTATGGAATTGTGAGTAGGAGAACAAAAGCTTAATGTTGTTTTGGGGGAAGCAAGCCAATTGTAAATTTAGCCCTGCAGCTGATTCCTCAAGGGCATTGGCACGTGCCACTGTGTATAGCAAAAGGAACGTGACCCACCTAATGCATGCATGATCTCCATAATGGAAAAGAAAAAAGACTAAGGTCTAGTGAGGTCTAACAGAGGGCAGGGACCAGAATTTTGAGCAGATGGTATTCAGGGGCCCACCGGCTGCTTGAAAGCCGGGGAGTGGAGAGAATAGGCAGATAGTAATTAGCAGAAGGTGATAAAAAAAAGGGCATCCAGGATCCCCCAAACATCTGTTTAAAAGAATAAAGAGCCTGGTCTGACCCTGAGCCTTAATGATCTTAAAGGATACAGTTTAATTGCTTGGAAAAAAAATACACACACACCACGCTGAGCTACAGTGAATCCTGTTTTGGGAGCATTGCAGGAGTTTGTGTAATTATTAATTTGGTGTATTTGTTTTAGAAAGATTATATACAGCATTAAGCCAATAAATGAAGTAGTTATAATCAAAATGCCAACTGTCTTTTCTTGGAATCAGTAAGCTCTTAACAAAAATTTGAATTTCAGATAACTTACAAATTGATATTACTTGCTCTGCATTTTAAAATGGCTATTTTCCCTGCTTGTCATGTATTTATATGGCTATATCTGTCTTTTTTTCCTATTTATTTCTACAGAAAAAACCTAGGTCCTTAGTTTGTTTATCTGATTTGAAGTATTTTGAGCTCCACAAATAGCTGCTAATTACAGCACCAGAGACCTGACTGCAGATGTCATCATTTACTAGTGACCCAGTTACTTAAGAATTGCTGCTGAACTTAACCAAGGAAAGTGCTGATTCACAATGAGGTTTTCTCCTATTTTTTCCTCTGTTCCATTCTAGCAATAATTCGATACCAAAGTCCAGGAAGAAAGTGTCAGAAAACATTGTTTACGTGCTAGTTAATTCTTTATTTTAGACACTATTTTCAGAAGGTCATTTATAATGAGTTAAAATGATGTTTTTTTCTTTCCTTGCTGTGTCCTAGAATGAATAGCTTAATTCAATGTTATGAAAAAAACAAAACAAACCAGCACTAACTTCTCCTTTGCAAACCAGAGGTAAGCAGCAGTACATTGCAGTAGAAAGACAGAGCTAGTGATTTTCTGGAAACGTGTGCTTATGTATCGGTGTGAGTGCATGTGTGAGAACTGATCATATGGAATATTTTAATTTGCATTCTGGAAGGGAAGGTAAAAAGCACTTTGAGAAAAATCACAGGTGATGCTAAATTGGAAGGTGCTGTAAACATTAGAAAGGACAGAAATAAGACTAAAGGGACCTGAAAGAGATGAGAAACATGAGAAGAAAATAACAGTGTGTGCCCTAAGGAGTTTGAAGTATAGTATGATTAGTGCAGGTGAGGTAATTAAATACGCATGGTTAAGGCAGCTATCACAGAACTCACTGCAGAGGTGCTGTCTCCCCGCTCAGTATGAATGAAGTTGCCTTTTTACTGCATAATGGCAAAAATAAGTACATTTTAAAATAAACATTTCAGAAATCTTGAAGATCTTCAATGGCGTAGGTGGAAATTAAGGATTGTCATTACAGCAGTTTAAGGATCTTTCATTAAAGCACTGTGCTGAAAATGCCATTTGCCCCAGTTTCTGAACTGAATGTGTATTAAAGTTTCCATACAAAAGTAGCTTCAAGACCATGGCATATCAGATTTATTTATTTAATTTAAGCCTAGATTTAAATTAAACTTACATTATAAGCACATCATGAATGCAACAACATTATCATCAATTTGCTGTCGATGACTCAACACTTTTTACTTGCTAATTGTTAAATTCAAACAAAAAATGCAATTAAATCTTACTAGGTTTTACAAAATTCTTCATTGAGAGCCTAAATATATTAAGGAAATGCCTGTGAATGTGAGAGACTTGCTTGAAAAATCTTGACCTGTGCACTGTTTCTTTAGGATTATATCTCTGAAGTGAATGGAATAATGGAAATATATTCATGACTAAAACTGATCTCTGAAAATGTTAGAGAACACCCCAAGCTCTACAGGGGTCTTCTAAATACAGAGTAACATCAGATATAAAAGAAAATGGGATTGTGGTGATAATATTTTGCTCTATGATTCATTACCTTTGTTATAAGTCTTCACCACAAAGGAAAATAAATGGGAAATTTAGCAATGTGAAATGTTGATGAAATGAGACCTCAGTTTTGCATTGTCATCTATATGGATAAATTCCACAGAGTATCCTTACCTTCCTCCACTTCCTTCCAACTCAGAAAGGAATCCTGCTTGGGAAACTGCAGCTCTTGAGAAGATGTGCTATGAAATGGTGTGAGCCACACATTGGTAATTAGGTGCAAGTCTGTCAGACTTTGTGAAAGAGCCCACGCCAATATAACTTACACTTTTTGTGCCTTTTGGCTGAGTTAACCAGGGGCTGAAGTGATAAATATAACAGCAGGGTTTTGCACAGCAGTCAGTATAGGAGTGCATCTGTGCAAAATGCAGAATTGTTTTAAAATGACACAATTTGTGTTTCTGTATGTGTGGTTTATTCTTTTGGGAAACACTAGTCATCCCAAAGGATTAGAAAAATACTTTTTTCTTAAGAAATGAAAACTGCGTTTCTCACATAATTACATGGTTGAGAATCTAAGGCAAAAAGAGACATACTAAGAATAGTGAAACTCATTAAACTGGGGAATCTGACCACAAGTATACATTGTACAAGGGCTAGAGGAGAACACACACCAGCTACTCTGTGTAAATCTCTGAATTTTCTTCATATTTTATGAAGTCTTATTTCCTCTGTATTTTAATCTTTCCTACTGTTTCAAAGATTTATTGCATCTTTGGCCTGCAGTCCTTAAATATTCAGGGCTTATAACATAAACAGAAAAAGAACATAAAAAATAATTTGTAACTCTAATGATATTGTATTTATTTGTTCCTATTGCAGTTCAGTGGTCTAAATATTTTTCATGACTTGAAAGAATTTGTGTAAAGCTTCCGATTTCTCCTGGAAAGTGGCTTTTTGTGATGTGCTTGCGCTTTTGTGCATGTGTGCCACAAAGACGTATTTCTCACATCCCCAGGATACAGGCAATGGAACTGCAGGCATAATCTTTATAAACTTTGTCGTACTTAAATAATGATCAACGTTTGTGGTGAAAAGCACTTGGAATATATTTTGGTAGTTATAAGAATACTTCAAATGAATTGCAAAGCTTTGATTAAAAAACAAAAAGTAAGAGCCCCTTATTTTAATTTTCCATATGCCCCTCCACACCCCCCATATTACATTGGCAGTGAACAGTAACTTTCAAACCTTTTCCTACTTCCAAGGCACTGGTAAAGGGCATGGATGTAAATCTGCCTACCCTGGAATTCTTATCTGTGTAGAAATACATGTGAAAATGTGGACACCGCACAGTGTCAAAGGCAGAAGTTCCTTTGTGGGTGTTACTCTAGCTGTGGTTGAAAACAATCCTGTCACTAGGCTTCTGTGTGCGACTGTCAACCCAGCTTTCGTCAGAAGACCCTACCTAAGTCAGGGATGGAGGGGACAGGGAGGGATGGGGAGAAGGGGCATTGCAGCCTCTCCCCCCTGGAACCTGGCTGCGGAGACGTGTTAACAGTGGGAGGGATGTGCCTGCTGGTGGGTGTCTGAGGACTGCAGGGGTGCAGGGACCTGGAGAGCAGCAGGATGTTTTCAGGGAGAGCCCAGGCTCTGCAGACCAGTGCGGGGATGCGTGGGAAAGATGCTTTGTAGGCGCTGAGCTGAAAGATGTGTGTAGGTGCTGGGAGAAACAGTAAAGGCTGCTGGGTGGGCTGGCTCTGCCTGGGTGCCCCCAGGCTCTGCGCTGAGCCCGTGCTGCTGCCTGCCTGCCTGCCTGCAGCTCGCCTCTGGCTTCTGCCCATGGGCAGCAGGCGAGACCCTTCTCCAAGGTAAATAAATTTTCAATTTACATAATCCTCTTGGCTGCCTTGGCGAATTAGACACACCTAATGCAAGTAGGCGGAGGCTGTCTCGGACTTGGTGGATCAATTTACTGTCATTAACTAATGACTCCCCTGACTTCACCCTTTTGCCTGCTCTGCCACATGTGACAGGGAGCCTGGTGGCCACGGCACCCCTGGCAAGGTGGGCAGCATGGAACTGACTCATCAAACGCATCAAAGTTAAACACAGGGTGACAGTACTCAGGCACCCCTGGTTAGGTGAAGTGCCATCAGCTTAAAAAGTAGGTCACACATAAGTTGCCTTCCCTAAATTCATTCAAAATCAGTGGGTCAAAGTCAAATGTGACAGGTAAGAGGTAGAATGAGGATAACTCACGATGAAAGGAGCATCATCTCTGAGACCAGCTACTGTAGCTCACATATAGAAGGGGCTTTTAAAGGCTGTTTATGCTGCATTGTCTTAGTGTGGATGGGACCCAGTGTGAGCTACAGGAACAGACAAGGAAGATGGTAACAGTAAATATTATTAAAGCACAGATGCTGTTTGCACTGTAGCTCTACAATTGGAACTGGCATAATACAGTTCTGCTGTTGTTTTATACATATATATTATAAATATATATATATATATACACAACAACAGCAGAACCTTATATTTGGCTAGATAGCAGAAATATATCTATATGTTTTCATGTCACAAATGTGACTAGTTCTCAAAAAATGCTGCGTGTATTAGGCCAGGAGAGCTAATTCCCAGTCTGGGCATCCATTATCCTTTCCCAGTGAGGGACCAGGATGCTCCAGCATTCCAAACTCCTCCTTAGAAGGTGAGTCACTACCTTTGTATTTCAAATTAATTTAAATGCAGTTCCTGCTTACTTGTTATACTTAGTGCTTGGGCTTTTGTGTTTTCCCCACACCTGCTGATGACAGCACTAATCCATTTAAGAGGAGGAAAAAAAACCACAGAAAAATGCCTGCACTCAGATTTGTTTGGAATGTCATTAGTCATCAGAGGAAAGTGCAAAATCTCCCAGAGTGAAGGTACAATTTTGATTAGTTCTTAAATAATCAGAGAAAAACCTAACAAAATTTAAGTGCTATAAACAGTATTAGGATGCAGACACTAGAGATTAACTTGAGGGGTTTCAGTAAACTAGGATCTTAAGAGTCCATTTATATTTCCTGTATGCTTACTTCACTCCACCTTGCATTTTTTTAATGTATTGAAGGACACGTCATGCTGATTTGCAAGCATGTTCCAAGTAACCTACTGTAGCACATGCCACCAATTTGGGTGGCTGTGCTTAGGAAACCTACCTATACATATGATCTTGGGGATGTACTTGGCTGAGACCTGTCATGTTGGGTTTATGTGGAAAAAAGAGAATGAAAGTAAGCCCACCCCACCTGCCCTTGGCACTCCGTAGGGAATGACTAAAGTCACAGTCACACAGTTGTTAAGTCTAGACTGAACATTAGCTTGGGTCAGGTGCGAGCACATGTGTTTACAGCTATGTATTTCTGTTGAGTTAGCCATGGTGCATGATGTGGTATTTGTGCTGGCTGATAATATGGCTGCCCAACACGCCGGATTGAGTTACCTCCTAACTTCTGCTCACTCTGTTGCCTCATTGCTTGTGTAATTGAGAGGCTGTATGCGTGCATTGGGTCTAAAGAATGTAGCAGACATCTCAAGCTCTTGGGCAGCCAGTGGTGAGAACACTCCTTATGAACAATGTGCTTGGGCACCACAGATCCATGCCTTCACACAGCTCTAGGAGAGACCCTCGGTGTCCCAAGTCAGCCCCATCTTTGAAAGCGTTGTCTGGAAGATCAGCATGAGGAGGATGCATTTGCATCTGCAGTTACGCTTGCTGTCCAGAGCACATTCACATCTGTGGCTTTCCACATCCTTGATCCCAGCTCCAGGTCTCAGAACACTGCCACAGGAGTTCATTCTTGCCAAAGCCTGTGAAGATCACTCTTTCCCAGCAGAATCAGGTGATGAAATTGCATGTGAACAGACTTTGCTGGGAGAAGCGTGTCCTCCTTTTCAGAGAAGGCATGCAGTGAAAAGGATATGGCTGAGAAGAAAGAGCAATAGAAGAGCCAGATGTACTGATTGACTTTTGTTCCTCTGCCTGTGAAACAACACAATCAAGGCTCAAAAGCATGTGGCTCTGACTCCGTGCAACACCTGCAGCCATGGGAAAAGCAATGCCTGTGCAGACTGTCATTCTGGAAATATGGGAAGATCACCAGTGAAGGGAGAATGCTGAGGTGAAAAGGCAATGCTCATGGAGGTCTTTACTGAGTGCATCCGGCAAAGCAGCAGAACATCTGAAGATGCTCAATTTAGCATTGAGAAGATGACAGCCTTTTTCATTTGCAAGATGGCAGCTCTTAACTTGTACTACTCCACTTTTACCAGCAGAGAGGTTTTGGTTAGGAATATTTACCTCTTGTAAGCTTGTAAGCTTCAATGCCTCCTGTGTCTCACATGCATCAGTCACACACATCAATCATCCAGGGATTTCCTTAGTTGCTAAGGTCATCACCATATTCTCTGCCTTTTTCCAATCCTTATTTTGCAAGAAGTGGTTTTCTGTTGTACTGATGGCCATTGGGATTATCAAAAATGCTTTACTGTTAATTATTGACTGCTTGATGGCCCTACCTCTACTGATCTTGCCTTTTAGGTCAGGACACTGCTGCTGATGGAAGCTCCTGAAGACGGGCAGTCTACCCCTAGCCCTTGATGATACTCTTTACTTCTTGATGCAATTTCAAATGCAATTATTTGCCAGGAATCTGGACTGCTGCCAGAATGTCTTCAAGTCTTATTTTTATGATATCTGCACAATGGTGTTGAAATATATTTTCAGCCTGCTAAAGGGAAGCAGAGAGAACATATACTCAAATTAAGCCTGATCATGGCTCCTACACCAGAATGCTACTTGCTTGCCATAACCTAAGCAATATTTGTGTGATCAAAGAGGTGAATGGAAGACAGAAGCAGAAAGCCAACACAGCTACCATTGCCTGCTAAGGATTATTCATCTGCCTCTGAGAACAGGAAATACCAAATTATAAGGAATATTCTGGCAGACCATTTCAGTGCTAAATGCTTGACTGCTGCTTACAATTTTACTGATAAATTTATCCTTGAACTCCCACAGCCTTTCTCAGGGCTCATTTCTGGTCATCCAGGTCCACATGTGTTCATTCCCCTAACCCTGCCTGCCCTTGGCTGCTCTCCCAAGCAGCCTTACTTATTCGTTAGGCCCCCAGGTTCCCCCCTCTAGGAATGGAAATATAAACTTTTTGACAAATGAAGGAATAGTGTATTTGGTTCAGACAAAACAGTATTTTTATATATGGAGAAGAAATTATCATCCAGTCTAAGAAAGTAAATCGGTAGGTTTTTAGCAATGAAGAATAAGGGAAGAAATACAGGGAAATAATGCATAACAAGTGGCATAAAGACAACATATTTTTCAGGGTTCCTACTAGCATTAAGGAGAAATAAATTTTTTATTCACCTCTGAAGTGGCCTAATGACTGTTTAAAAGAACAGCAGAAAGCTGGGATGCTCTACAGAGACTATGAATTATTATAAATGTGAAAAATATTCCATAGCGAGAATTACTTTAAAGTACCCCAATGCATTTCAGAGAGATACTTCAGAGAAATCGAAAAATACAGTCCTTACTCCAGAATTTTAGAGGTTTTCTAAACCATGTGCTGAACAGTAGCCACTTTATATCTACTGGCTTAGGAACAGACTGGATCTTTGCAAGACTGGGGCTGAAGGCCATAGTTCTGCAAATGTTTATGTATGGGTAGAGACTAAGGACTGAGTCCTAAAAATCACAGTATGCTGTGGGTGAAGAAAAAAATGTTGAGGAAAAGCAGAGGAGAGTGATATTTTTCAACCATAAATAATGTGGTATCCTTCAAGACAACTCTTTCATAGAAGTTATGTGTTGAAAAGAGACTTCTATTTTCATATGTGAATGGCACCTTAGAAATATTAAAATATGGAAGAGAAAAATATGCAGCCATTCAACTACTCTACAATGTTATTGAAATAATATTTTAATTAAAAAACTCAAGCATCCCCCACCCACTTGTCCTGCTCCCGTCCTGAAAAGCACTCTCCTTGCTTTCGTGAGCACAAGCAAATCAACACTCTGTTAGCACAAGGTAGCTCTTGTTTGAATTGTGTACCCTGGAGATGCATAATGAGCACAGAGGAACTGTTCCTAGGGGGGTTCAGATTCTGAGAAAGGAGGGAAATTAAAGTGCCCTGCATATGTGGTCTGGATCCCATGAAGGGGGCGGGATAAAATAAAAATAAATCAATTTTGTGAATTTGAACTTGATGCATAAAAGTTAGGCCATAAAACTATAATTTCCTTCACCCAATATTTTTTATAGCTGAAATTTCCATCTGTGGGGGAGAATTTTTATGGAGAGAAGGCTAATGACATGCAGAAAATATTCTTTTACTTCCAAAGAGGTGCATTCAGAGCAGTGTGTATAGGTCCAAAGCAGCATCTGTGACTCCTCAGAATTAGAGATAGCAGAATATATAGTTTTGAAGTCCAGTAAATGAAGCAGTAGCAAGAATAAATTTCAGACTAAGGTGAGGTGAAACAGAAATTGCAAATTGTTTTGGCAAAAACCTACAATAATAAATTTAATTGATCTGAAACCTTTAATTTTAGCTGAAATACATTTTTTTTTGTCGGTAGGAATTATTTAACCCTTTTTAACTGTTGCTTGTTTAAGATTTATGACACTTCCAGAGGGAGAAAAAATCTGAAATAAGAATTCAGAAATTCATTTAGAAAATGCTAGAATATAGAAACAAAATATATTGAGACTAAAATATAGTTTTCTTTTTTTTGTCATCCTTTTTATTATTATTTTTTAATATATTTTGTATTGACTGATAAAATAAATATTGTGGAAGTGATCCATAGGAAGAGAAACAATACGTTTCTGTTAACTGGATGTAATATTCCAGTATCTTCTAACTTTATTTGAAGCAGTGAACAAATCCATGTAGTTATAAGTGGAATTTGCCAGAGCTTTCAACCTTGAGTGAAATTCTGGCCCTTTTGTAGTCCATAGCAAAACACTGATTAACTTCAGGTTTTAGCCCTACCACTGCATCTGCACATGTGAGCCAAAAATAATAATTTATATGTGATAATTAGGTTGGTGAGAGGAGATAACAATTCCATTAAAGGAACTGAATGTTAGAGCTGGGAAAGGGAAGGGGAAAATATTTTTTAATAAACTATTTTAGTATATAAGATCTGAAAATATGTCCTTTTTTACCTGGCTGGTGATTTCTATGGTAGATTTATTGATTCCAAGAGTCACACATTACAAGCTTTACACAGCAGGGATCCAGCAGGCACACAGGATGCAGAGAACGGACTCAAAAAATGGCAGTGTGGGGAAAATCAGCAGCTGCGGGGTTCCACATCCGATGTGTAACAGGATGGGCAGGCAACTATGTCCCATCGTGGGATAGTGCACCAGGCTGCTGGCTTGTTTATTCCACATCCTGTGGTTCAGTTCAGCCCCAGCAGCCCTGCAAAGGGCTTCCCTGCCTGGGAACTGCAAGCAAAGCAGGAGCTACTAATCAGCTGACCCTAATTAACTTTAGGAGAAAGTGTGCTTGTGCCATTGCTTTGCTCTGCTAGTCTTTTTGTCTGAAGAAGTTACCAATTGCTGGTATTTTTTGATGGATAGTCTAACTGATAATACAATACTAGAAAGTGGATTTGCTAGAAGATTTAGATTTGGACAATCTAGTAGATTTGCAGAAGACAAAAGAAACAGACAGACAGTAAATGCAAGCCTGCTTTTCTACCCTTTACTTGTTTGAAGCTCTCTGCTCTGATTCACTGCTCTTTTCCTTACTTTATACTTCAAACTATACTTTACTTCAAACAGAGAGGTGCACCTTCCCCACCGACCCACACCCTAACTCCTTTGGTTGCAATCAATCCGTGCCATTTAAGACATGAAGCCCAAGAGGCCTGGATATTAGTTTGAAAGCTGTCAGCGTGTGATACTTTCCAAGGAGCCCGTCTATTGCAGGTGGTATTTAGAATTGTCCTCCCCTGGAGGTGTTCAAAAGATGGGTTGACATAGTGCTGGGGGACATGGTTTAGTGATTTTTTTTTGTCAGAGTTAGGTTGATGGTTGGACTAGATGATCTTGAAGGTTCCTTTCAACCTAGATGATTCGATGATTCTGTGATTCTATGATTCTCTTAAAACAGCCCTATTCCCACCCTAGGGACATCTCCTGGCCCAAACAGCGCAGCCCTGCCTATGGCTCATTACATCAGTGGCTTCTTTTAGACTCCAGTTCCCTACAAAACCAGAGGGCATTTACTTACCTCAACCTAAAAGAAAGATGTTTAGAAATTCTGTCTCCTAGAAGTCTGGATTGCTTCTAGACCAGGGTGACTTTCTGTAGTTTAATCCCTGCAGCTTGTGTTGGCTACTTCACGCTAGTGTAAGCTAACTGGCCAGCGCAGTGCCCCTGGTGTAGTTATGAAGGCATGCGTTCAGCACGCTTAGCAGCTGGGATAAGTCCCCAGGCAGTGGCCCTGCAATGAGCCCTGTGGTGCCATAAGTATCTGTGCCATGGCACGTCAGCTGCTACTGGAGAACTAGCATTAACATGATGATAGAAACCACAGTTTCAGCAATGATACTGCCCACAGATCTGATTAATGGTGGTTAATTCCACCTTGCAGTTATGTTTGGCAGGCAAGCTTGTCCCACACCAGTCTCTTAAAAGGCATGGCTCTTCTAAGTGCCCAAGCACCCCTCTGGTATCTTGCACTGGCTGATGCAGCCATCGTCCTGTTAATTACTGATTAAAAGTCATGACCAACATACTTAGTATGTACTAGCATAGAAATATCTGTCATGGATGGAGTGGCAGGTATGGTGCCATGCTGAAGGCTAACGTTTTAGTCTGATTCAGCACTCCCATGGCCCTGACTGAAAGCATAAGCCAAGATGAAAGAGCAACGATGGAGCCTATTGTGATAAACAGATTCGGCACTGGAGACCAAGCAGGTGCCATTACAGGAAGACTATATCCTCTTTTGCCCTGCTGCTGTACTCTCATCTTTGGCCATCCCTTCTCCATGTTTAACATTTGCTTTGCTAAGATAACATTTTAATGTGTGTCCTTAAGGGTGACTCAATTTTCTTTTAAAGGAAGTGTACTGAGTAAAAGTCCCTGTGGTCAGATTCTTAGCGTGAATAAACATTCATACTTATATTCATTCCACTTTGGGATTCGCAAATGCCTTCTAAAATACTCAGCAGCTGCCTGAATACTCCATGACTAAAAGTTCAAGGTGATGACCCTGTGGCTCTTAATAGATTGACACACAGATGACACAGTTCTGACTCTGTTAAAGGTTACAGTACAAAACATGCTAATTGGTACATTACAGCATTGGATTTCTCAATATTCTTTTTATCTATTTATTAAAAGGTACAAGGTTCACTATTCCCTATCGCTGAGCTTGTGATTTACAAAACCGATTTCCTTTCTATGAAACTCTGCACATTTTTATTGCTCACTTGTATGCGGAAGAACTGGGGAAGCTGGTGATGTCTCCCGGGTTTTTGTAGCCCTCAAAACACTGGAAAATGTCTGCTTCACCCAGCTTATGGTCACACAATAAACAATCTCTAAACATTTTGCTGTGCCTAACATTTTGCTGCCATAGGCAACCACTTAATCTGCCTACACAGTGGAGCTAGCCCTGAGGGGATGCAATATGTGTTGGAAAGGACAGATTTATAATAAAACATTAGTTTTCAGGACTGGAAGGAAAAATAGCTGTTCATTTGAGATTTCCTGCTATATTCTCAGCTGTTCCAATAACAGAAGTGTTAAAGATTTCTACAATCAAGGTTCCACATGGATTGCTTCTATAAGCAGATTTGTTTCCACCTCACAATCAGTACTGTATTTCTGCTTTAGGTTGTACCCTTTTATCATATAAGCATCTTCTGTATAAACCAGACTTGAAAGGTACCCTTGTGAACCATGAGGAGACCAAAGTGAAAACCCGTGACAGCCAGTTGGAAATGAATTCAGCTCTCATGGTTTGACTCTCCTTTTTGTTTACATTTGCATTAAGTAGCACAGCAGAAGGAGGCACTATGCCCAGGGTAGAGGGGGAACCCCTCTCCTTTGGGAGGCAATGTAGACACCGAGTCTCCATTTAAACCTCATTATGACATCAATTCATGTGAAAAAAGAAAAATCACAGGTTTGCGGTTCATGCCTGTAATAAGCCCTTTAGAAACAAGCTGCTCTGGCAATGTAATTTAATCCTTGGTACTTCCAGGTTTTTTTATAATTATATATTCCTCTGCCGTAAGAGAACCAGGATTTGTTGTGAATCAGGTCACCCTGTAGCTGTTTTACTTGAATGAAGGACTCACACTGCTTCTTAGAGTCTGTTATGACTCCTCTAATTTAAGACTATTACCTGAAACAGACGTATTTTATTTGGCTTTTTCCATGTTGACGGAGTGTGAAAGCTTGCAAAATGATCTCCAAGTGCCTCTATAGAATAAGACTCATAAGGGTCATTGTGATAAGTGAGAGCAAAGTAACCATAAAACTTTGCAGGCTGTCTGTGCTTCACGTGAGATGCTTGGGTCTCAGTGGAACCGAGTGTCCCGCTCCTCCCTCTGAGTGAAAGAAGAGGGGCTTGCTAAGGCTCTTTTATAAAAGATAGATTTGCCAGGAAAGCCTTGTTCTCCCAGAGGTGTATTAAAACAGCCGTTCATGGCCAGAGCTACTGCATTCCCATGTCTTAAGAAGAGGCATGCTGCTTGGAAAAACTAGAGCTTTCAGCCACATAATGTTCCATATGTCCTATTCTTATCCAAATGCATTATTGTTATGATAGCTAATGAGCATGCAGAATGGGCAGGAAAGGTGTACACTGGCAAAAAAATCTAGCCTCAGTTTTGGGATTTGAAAAGAGCAGGCTTGAGCTCTGGATAGTGAATTCACTTCTCTCTCCTACTCGGCAGGCTGTGGGCTTGATTTTTAGTTCAAGCTGAGACACAGTCATTACAAATGAATGAGAACAAGTGTGGTTTTAGGCCACCTTTGTGTTTTGTTGTGTTTGCACTCTGGCTGGTGGTAGTGTTGGCCTGAGTTACAGCAACTCCAAGGCTAATCTAATTTACACTTGGGTTGCCAAAAGTTGTTCTGGCAGCTGAAAATAGTGACATCTGCCAAGGGTGCAAATGCAGCCCTGGGTTTTTTTTTTCTGATCCTGTTGCATGGTATAAGAGCATATGCCACATCAACTGCTACTACTGGAGGCTAAAGCCATCATACTTTCCCTTCGTCAGCCACCCTCCATTCTCCCAGCCATCTCTTTATGCGTCTTTTATAATGGATGTAGAAGTCACGAGATGCAGAGGTCTATGTTAGCTTTGTCTCATTCTGAAAAGTTTCACATAAACAGGGTATTTCTAGTGTTCGAAATTTTCTGGCATGTGTCCTCTTATGATCAATTTGGCATAAAGCGACTAGTGAAACACAGACAGCTAAGAAATCATTCTCTTGTCTTGAATCTACAGACTTACAAGTAATGTGACCAGCTCTTTTATACGCCAGTAGATGAAGCTTTGATGTAAAAAAGAAATTGAAATCCTTTCTTCAAAGAATATTTTTTCTCTTTCATATACTTCTCATTTTTAATCCCTTCCCAAACTCTGGGAGTATTTGTTTGACATGTATTTGTGGCTATCTGAGAGCTTGCTTTTGTTGTTCTGGAAAGTTAATGCATCTGAGCTCACAAATTCTGTTAACAGGCAAGGTTCAAGCTTAGCATACGTATTAATACAATCACCTTCATCTTCTGAGTTTGGAGATTTGGCAGAACAAATTCATGTGTGATACAATAGAGATCTGTGAAATCAGGAGAAGCATGTAGAATCTTTATTGGGATCAATCACCTTCCCTTCCAGCACAAGAACTAGGGATTATTACATTAAACTAGAAGGAAGCAAACTCTGAATGAACAAATGAAAGTTTTTTTCAGTGTTTAGCTAAGCTGTGGAAAGCCTTTCCACCTGACTCGGGTGTACTAAATGCTTACAGAAGTTCAAGGGGAGTCTGGTGAAGTTCATCGGGAAAAAAATAAAGGAAATTACTAAATACATAGAAAAACATCTATCTCAGGAAGTCACTGAACCCTTGGTAGCTAGAGGCTTGGAGGTTACTTAGGTCAAGTGTCATTTGTGATTACTTGTACTCTTCCTTAGGCATCTGATTTTGGACACTTTTATGGGCAGGATGTTGGATTAGATGTGCTTTTGGGCTGATTTATTGTGGCTGCTCTATGTTATATTATGTTATGCATTATACTAGATGCCTGTAATATGTTTGTGAAATACCCTGCATTCCTGTGTAAGTCACATGCAATCTTCAAAGGGCCTGCTTCTTCCCACAGACTATGGGACTAGCCTAAGGTGACAAGCTGAGATTTTTAACTCTTAATTACCAAAAATTAGATAAAGTGAATTCTTCTCTGCATGTCATAAACATTTCCCAGAGCAAAGGATGTTTCTAGTTAAATGAGACTTGGCTAAGAAAGAGATTGCTCTCTTGCTGTGTTCATAAAATTCAGTTGCACTAATAAAGCTTTGCAAGTAGGAACTTTCTCAAGGAATGAGCCCTAAATCAGTCTGAATAACCTGGATCAAAACGTATATTTTAAGTCAGCTAACTGTTCATAAGCAGATTTATATACTATCCAATCAGCTCTAGACTGCTCTGAGCTTTTGGATTTTGGGGGATATGAGGGATATATAGATATGAATGCTGTTTTTAATTTGTCTATGTCAATACAATATCCATCAGTCAAAGATGCCTGTCTAGCAATGTGAAGTGGTCTGAAGAAGCTGCTTAGGTAGCCTTCTTTTATACACATGTTTAACAGTCTTCAGAATTTAAAACAATTTTATATTAAATGAATAATCATGAATAATTTACAGTAAATTAGAAATTAAGTATGGCTACTAATATAAATCAGAAAAATCCCCTTCATTATTTTATTTATCTATGGGAATACTTAATAAAAAGCTCATGTAACAATGTAAAAGGGAAATATAGTGTCTTTATATACCTTAATTTTCATAAATATATGATATTAATCTCAGTACCTAGATCTTAGAGCATTTTAGAAAATGTCTTTTGATACACCTGGCTGACCCATTCTTTGCTGGTGACCCTAAGTGGCAGAGGAGATAATGCTATTACTGTTTTCATTAAAGGCCTCATAGTAATGGTTGAATGCTGTCATATTAAGGTGGTTTAGATGTAGGTGGAAAGACTCCAAACTTTGGAGGCAGCATAAAGTGTTATTGGATAATTAGGACGTGTCTTTCTATATTCATGCAGCCTTAAAGCTGACGCAGGGCAGACCTGGAGTGGGATAGGACGTACTTCAGTACAGATTTCTTGGCAGTAATTCGCTTTGCAACTGTTCCAGATGGTTTACAGCTCCTGCTCTAGCTCTTTGAGTTTAAGAAAGTGTTGGATTAGCAGAGAGTATTACACATAAAAAGTGTGTTAGAAGCCTGTTAAGAATAGAAGCCAGGAAAGACTCAAAAGTTAGGAAATGCCGGATATAAGGTTGTCTTGCATATATTTACTGCTCTTTCTCTGTATGCACATTACACAGTCCTTAATTATAGGAACACATTATGTTTTCATAAGATCCCAATCTCACTCAGTGCTCACTAACTGAGCAGCTATCAATATATAGTTTTCATTCTTCAATGTCTGGCCTCTCATTTATTTCACACTACTGAAAATCCCCTCTGGAGTTCCCTGTTGTGCTTATCAATGTGATATGTAGTGTTTTCTAGACCGTAATAAGTCTGTTTCACTGTATCTGTGCTGAGAGAAGTGATTTTATTCTCCATTTCACAGATGAAAAACTGAGCATAGAGGTTGTATCTGAGAGAGCCAGTCCCGAATGTGGAGTGTGCTCTCCAGTTTTGTATCCATGACTCTGTATTTCCCTTGAAGGGTACATGACTTCCTATGCGAAAGATACCTATTTATTCCTTTGAAGCAGGAGCTTCTAGAAGAAGGTCCTTCTAGAAGAATCTGGGTGAGATTGTTATTACTCAATCGCCATTCATATTGCACCACTGGCTATGACTATACTAATAAACTGAGCAGAACAAGAGTATAAAGTCAAGCACGGGCTTGACTTGGCTCCAAATACTCGGTCTCTCAAGGTCACAGGACTGTTCTCACCAGTGAGATCATCTTATGCTGGGAGGAGAAGAGAGTTTAGCTCTATGGAAGAAAGAAAGTTACACCTTAAGAGTGGGTGGTAGGGTCAGACAATGGCCCTGTTTTGTTTACCAAAGTAGATGGAGACATTGGAAGGGATTCATCTCATCTAACTTAGATGTCTGATATCTTATAATGTAACTTAGGTTACTTTTGAGCTTATCAGAGGTATTAACTCTAAACATGTTCTTGGCAGGAAACAAGGTACATAGCAACAATACAAGTCTTGAAGTCTTAAGATCATTCAATAAAGGCAATGGGTATAGTCAGGGAGATTTGTGTCAAAAGGTCTATTAGACGACAATTATTATTCTTTTAAACAAAATTTAAAATGATGTTAAGTACTTTTACATTATTTTCTCTGTGTACAAAGTATAAAGCCAAACTTTTCTCAGAGGTGCATACTGATAGGATGGGAGGCAATGGAACAGGTTTCTTTCACAGCACAGCCCTGAGCTGTATCTGCCATGTGATGCACTCCTAACTCTTCGTAAGAGTGTGATCGTGAGGAAAAACTGGGAAACACAGGTGTGACTGCAAGCACCAAGGAAGAGAGTGCTGTAATGCGTGCTCGAGGTACACCTCTTTCAATGTCTTTCTCATTCCCACCTCTATTTCCTCCCTTCTCCTCGTAGTTCCCTTGTCCAGCTAACTCTTGCTGCTCTTCTCTGGATGCCTAATCAGATAATAAATCGAGCGTCTTCTTCCTCTTCTCTGCCACCGCACCTCAGCAATGAGATCTTCCATCATTTTCCATTTTCTTTCACTCATGTCTTCTTTATGCTATTTGCTCTTCTGCTTCCTATTCTTCTGGGTTTTTTTCCATGCTCCACACCCTGGACTCATCAGTTGATCTCAACCTACTTTCCTTTATCTCTAACGTCTTCTAGGCTGCTGTCAGTATTGAAACTTGGGAAAAAGGCACATTTTCATGGAAACAGGAGGAGACACAATTTGTGACTTGCTTTACCAAATAACAAAGTGTTGATCCAAAACACGGATCACCCTCAGCTACTCAAAGACACGATTTAACAGGAATTTTAGCATAGGCAGAAAAAAATATTTTTCTCCTTTAAGAAATAACTGATGTATTGTTATGAAATTTGCTTTTTTTTGGTACTGAAACAGACACTCAGCAGGGAAAGTTTCCAACTCAGTGGTTAAAAATTAGCAAAATTATAAGCAACTTAAGATATGGTCTTATAATGGGGCATGTCAAGTGACTTTAAATCTAAAGAGAGTTACCAGGGTTTAATGAGAGCTACCATCCTTTAATGTACTGTTTACGTCACCCTGTAGAAGAGCAGAGTCTATTGGATCTTGTCTATTTATAATACAAGAGGCATTGGTGATGAGTGAAAATGGTATGTCATTTCTCACTCTGATTCACAGAGGGAAAAGCATGGTAAATCATAGAAGCAGCTGCAAATATGCCAGGCAATAACTGCCCATAATCCTGCTGCTGTAAGACTGTTAGTTCACATTTTCAGCAGTTCTGATTGTCCTCCCTTACTGTCCCTTCCAACCTATGACAAATTAAAACTGGTCATAAACTGTCCATAATACAGGCATCTGAAATATTTTTGTGTGTGGCAGTATTCTTCAGGAGGCAAGTTTGATACGACTTTAATTTGCAGATTAAATTAATGAGAAACAATTTTTCAAGCTTGGAACAAATTTTCCCCTTCTACGTTCATTACATAATTTTCCACCACGGAGCACTTGTACTCTCTTATGGAGAAGTTGACATTCCTGTTGTGTTGTGGTTTCAGTTGGGATAGAGTCAACTTTGTTATTAGTAGCTGGTGTAGTGTTGTGTTTCGGATTTGGGATGAGAACGGTGTTGGTAGCACACCAATGGATTTGGTTGTTGCTAAACTCTCAAGGCCTTTTCTGCTCCTCACACCACCCCACCAACGAGTAGGCTGGGAGGGCACAAGAAGTTGGGAGGGGGCACAGCCAGGACAGCTGAACCCAACTGACCAAAGGGATATTCCATAGCATGTGATGTCACGCTCAGTGTATAAGCTACAGGAAGAAGAAGGAAGAGGGGGGGTGTTCGGAGTGATGGTGTTTGTCTTCCCAAGTAATTGTTATGCATGCTGGAGCCTCGCTGTCCTGGAGATGGCTGAACACCTGCCTGCTGACGGGAAGCATTGAATGGATTTCTTGTGTCATTTTGCTTATGTGTGCAGCTTTTGCTCTACCTATTAAACTGTCTTTATCTCAACCAATGAGGTTTTTTTCTCACTTTTACTCTTCTGATTCTCTCCCCAGTCCATACTTGGGGACGTGAGAGAGCAGCTGTGTGTGGTTCTAGCCACTGGCTGTGGTTAAACCATGACATACTGGTAATACAACAAGCTTTATTTTGAAAATAAAATTGCCAGATGAAAACTGCAGCACCACCAAACATTTCTGTTCTTCCTCAAATTGCAACTTGAACACCAAACTGTACATTTGGTTGCTAATCTTTGATGTCTTGTTCATAAGCAGAAAGACCTGCTATTTACCTTCCTTGCTATTGGTATCTTAGAGCTACAACAGAAATATTTAAGGCTTCAAGAACATCGAAGACTCATGCCAATTTTTATTCTATTATTTTGCTCAGGTAGCATAAGCCATCAAATAGAACAGTCAACTAATTTCTTAAAGATGAATTAAAGACATTGGTTGGTATATGACACACTGATCAAATAGCACAGCACTTATTGGACAGTAATTCATCTGAGCACATCAGTAATGATTTTTATACAGCCCCCATAGAAAATCCAATTTATGCATAGTGCTTTTGGAGTTACTTTAATAAAGTTAGAATCTTAAAAGAAGAGAGTGTTATGGTATTTACTTCAGAAAGGATTAAAAAATCTATCACAAAATGATCACTCCTGATATCTTTCCTTGGATAAGTTTTTCTACAATATAAATTTTAAATCGTGCCTAGACAAATACTGTGCTGAAAGGCACTGGGACATCCTGTTTACTTGTATGCAAAGAGAGGTGTGTGCTCCTGCTGAATACTGTAAAGTTTCTGTGTAATAACTTCATAACAAAGTAGTTCATTGAACCAAGGAAAAGAAAGTGGTAGTGTTCTGTTCTATGAGAGTGATGGCAATCTTTCTCCAAAGTTTGTGTTGCTCCTAGATTTCAATTAGATGATTACTGTATTTTTTTATATGGGGCCAAATGTTCTGTAAAAGGGCATGTGCATCTTCACACTTTTATTCATGTGTGCCAAGAGCTCCTAGTTCTCTAACATACTGTTTGCGTGCCCAGACACTAAATACCTGAATGTAGTTGCAATAATCATGAACATGTTGTTTAGCATATTTGAATATGTCTCTTACGTTACTTGGCCTTAAGGAAAAAAAATCTTATACTTTTTTACATTGGTAGTTTATTGATAGCATTAAATATTATAATCATATATCTCATAGCATATATATATCATATCACTCCTGTACCCAGAGTCCATAGTGACTTTGTACACCTATTAAAGACCTCAGACATTCTGTCATGGTGGATTTTACATATGCCTGTGGCAAAGCTATATTCTTTGCTTGCTCTTTCACACAGAATGCACCAGATTGCTCCTTCATTAATCCCAAATTAGGTCCATATAGATGGTGTTCTTCCTTCTTGTGTTGGTATGTGGAAAGGGGATGGAACAAGTATCACTGCAGCAGCATTCATGACTGCATGAACAGCCCAGTCCTGTTTTATAGATTAGTCTGTCCACTATGAAGTACCCAGACCTGAAAGGCAGGAAGTGAGATCTTTCCTCCCAATTCTAGAATTAGAGTTCCCCTTGAAATCTCTTCAAAGAGTAATGCAACAGTATGCTCTACCTAGCTTGGATTTCATGATTTTACATGTGATTTACTGCAAAACCACATGAGTTTATACTAGCACAAAATACTGATCTCATACAAAGATAATTTCAAAATAGCAAAACCACTGCTGTGTGTTAGGGAGTTAGAAGTTTTTCAAGACACTACAAAGAGATGGGATTTGGAAAGGCAAGAATTGAGGATGTTGGAAAAGATATCATATCTTAAAAATGTCATGTTTAACTTCATTGCTACCATTTAAATTGCTAGCTACTGCAATAATGTGGTCAGCAAACACTGTCTGGATGCATTAGTTATACAGTATTCAGCCATGATACGTGTAGAGATATAACAATGTCCATTACCAAATAAGTAACCCCTTACTTAAGTGAGACAGATCAATAGAGAAGTTTTTCAAGTTACGTGGGATATGCCATGTAGACCAAATGTACATTGTGTTTGTCAGTTTTCGGTGTGGGTTTGGCATCTGACTAAAATGGCTGTAGCAGATGAGGTTGAAAAGATATGTCTCTGTTACTCAGCCTCTGTTGTGTTATTTGTGTTGTGAGCTCTGCCAAGGAAATGCAAGATAGGCAACTCTCTCCATTGAGTGCCTTGCTCTGCGGTGTTAAAATGAAAGGCTTCCATGAAATTCTTTCCTGCTGGCCTGTGATAAACTTCATGTGTCAGAAGCTGCAAAGGCTTTTAAAGAGTACAGCTGTGAGTGCCAAGCCTCAAATAGACATTTTCCCATGTAAATGATGCATTTTTTGCAACTGCAATCAACAGGAGCGGCAAGACACCTGGTAAACTGCTTTATAGAAGTTTGACCTCAGTAAAAGTTTTTAAATTTGAATGTGAAAGAAGTTAATTGGCTATGTTGATTAATCTGCAGCCTTCATTATGTACAATTGCCGAGTACCTGCTATACCAAAGGATATCTTTCTCAGTGGAGGCAATTTCTGTATTTTTCAAAGCTCAACCAATCATGCAGAAAAAGCTCCCTGCTATGTGGAGTTACTTGCGAGGACTGTACACCTTTGGGGAATTGATTTAGCTGATTCAGTAGAGACAGTGGGCTTTAATAGAGGAAAATGGCTTTAATCCTCCTGTTTTTATTTAACTGTAGATTTTTAGTATGAGACCTGGAGAACACCAAGAAAAAAGGATAGAATGTTGATAAATTTCCAGATATGATAGCAATGAAGACTTTAAATCATTTGACAGAGAAATGTTTACAATGCAAAATGATGAGAAATATTTATATTAACTGCTCAGTGGTACTCATTTTAGAGGAAATTGTTTATGCTTTTACTTTTTTGTGTGATTTCTTGGAATAGACTCATACGTAACTACTGCATCCTAAGGTATGGCTTATTTGTCATCTACAACTTGATGTACTATCAAACTAATATAGTGACAACAGGAAAATGATTAAGCATTTTTTTTACCAGCTAGAATGTGATCATTCTTCATAATTTATCCACTTTCACTTCCAAACTGGCTTCCTCAAGACAAATAGACATTTGCACATGATGCAATAGATTTTGAAGTGATTGGGACAGTCTTCACTTATCTTAATGATAAACCTCCTTCTGCCTATGGATTTCTACCACTTGCACAGCTTTCAACAGTTTTGTTCTCCTGTAGGATGAAAAGTTTATTTAAGGGTACTAAGAATAGCCTATATTTCTTGAGTCAGTTAAAAAAAACCAGGATAATTTTATTCACTGCCTATGAAAGTATAGCTGAAGTTCTTGGGCTCTTTTTTTAAATTACATAATATTTATAAAATAGTAGAAACAAGAGTCTTAGTCAAATCATGGTCTTACAGAGAGAGACACTATTCAAAGGTTCAGGAAGTATTCCTCGCATTAGGAAGCGTAAGCACAGATCTACAAAATAGTTAGATACTTAGTTTCCATTAGAATCCATAATAGGTGTCAGATTTAGCTCACAAATTAAGACACCTGGATCTGTATGTCTGCATGTACTTGTCTTTCTATGTGCTAGGTGACTCCACCTTGCTATAATCGTAATCAATTGATATTAGCTGTATGCATCAGCTGCCTGAATATGGACGTGAAGTGCCACTTGAGATGATCTAGATTATCCCAAGTAGACTCCAGATGGCAATCCGGAGGGACGCAGACCTCCTGCGGGAAGCAACACATTGCCAGGGTCTTAGAATAGCCAGGGAATCTCAAATGTGTTGGATGAATTTGTTCAGCCAATTGAACCGAGCCCCTAGTTATCACAGCCAGAGGAGTACAGAGAGTTATTCAGCTGACCAAATTTTAGCATCTACTTTAAATGCCTGAATTCAAGCACCATGTACCTTTATGGATCTAGTTTTTTCTGTCCAAAAACCACACTTGACACCACTTTTCTTTCCATTCTATCGGCACATGGAAATTTTTTCAGCTGTGATAAACAGCTACTCTTGTTACCTGCAAGTGAAACTAAGACAGCAAACAATTGAGGTTGCCAGAACCCTCAAAACAGGGTCACCTAGAGTGGGTGGCTCAGGGATTTGTCTGATCAGGTTTTGAATATGTCCAAGCATGGAGAGTCCACAACCTCTCTGTGTAAGCTGTTCCAGTTTTTGACCACTATCACAGTAAAAAAATATTTTTCTTATGTTTACGTAGAATTTCCTATATATCAGCTTGTGCCCACTGCCTCTTGTCCTTTCACTGGTCACCGCTAAGAATCATCCGCTCCATCTTCTCTACTGTCTCCCATGAGCTTTTTATACACACGGGTAAGATACCCTGGAACCTTGTTTTCTCTAGGCTGAAAAATGCCAATTCTCTCATCCTCTCCTCATATGTCAAATGCTCTAATTCCTTAATCGTCTCTGTAGCCCTAAATCACTAGGTATTTGTTCCTTTTCTTCTCTTTTTAAAGGAGCTGTATTGGTTCTTTACACTGCACAATTTCAAAACCTATTTTAGTCTGAAATTTCCCTTCCAGCATTTGTGAAGAGCAAACATTTCCACTTTAAATTACTGCTTATTTTCCCTGATTTTCACCTCTAACCATAGGTTCCTTGCTGTCAAACCTTCCAAGGAAGTTGGAAGCAGTCCTGAAATGCCTGGCTGATTTTTCAGGGTTCACAAACCAAATTATTTTGTTTTGGATATTTTTTGTTTTCAAACCCCATTGGTGAGCTTGGGAAGAGAAATTACTTTTCTGCCTCACACAATCTGCAAAGAAGCTTCTATATGTAATTTTGAATTTTCTTCTCCATTCACAGGCTCTTTCCAGACCAATTATTACCACCTTTGCCATCAACTAAGATGGTATTTAAGTGGAGAAAGATGAAGAAATAAATGCATGGTATTTGCTGATTATTAATTGGATGGGAATAAATATAATTAGTGTAGGTTCCCTAGAAAAACACCTACAAATAATTCTTTGAGGTGTAAAGACATAGCCTCATTGAGCAACAGTCCATCAAGAGCTACTAATACTACAAGAAATACGTTAAAGGACTTTTGGAAGCTAATAAATATGTTTTTATTATTAAATTTGTTTATTAACTTTATTATTTGTTTACTTATTTATTTATTTATATTTAATTATTTGTTAATTTATTATTAAATATGTTAAAAGACTCATTGGAAAGACTTTTATCAAACTTTTGACCGAATCACAATTAATCTAAGATAAGGGGAAACTGTTATGAGGTAAATGAAAATCAGTCAGATGCCACTTTTCCCACTCAGAGGGGCTGATGAGCTTAATGGATAACCAAAGGGTCTTATTCTGCCCACTTTCAGTTATTACTTAATTTTAGCTGTTGTGCTTGTGATAGACCTCTAGAATCAAGAAAGTACCAACACGTTCAGGGTGCTATCTACCCGAGGTTTTGAAATCTAGCTTTCCAACTATCAATGGAAAGGAATTGTCACAGCACCTCCCATGGGAACCTACATTATTGAATCTGCAAAACCAGCTATGTACATCAGGATTTGGAGATTGGCATCAATAGATGAGAGCTGTGAAACACATTCAAAAAGCTTAAATCTTCATTTTACAGTTAAGTGTAACTTCACTTCACAGTTAACTGCTTTTTTAAATGACATACTTAATCCTATAAATAACATATAAGTGAATAATAAAATGTTTCCCTGGTATACCTGAAATCAGGCTAATTCACAGGCAGGCTGGTTAGCCTGACCAGTATGAAGTCCATGTAGTAATGACTGAAACACTGTATCACCTCTGGAATCTCTCCTTCAAGGGATTCTAATCAATATGCTCAGCATCCCTGTAAATTACAAAGCAGCTATTTTGCTGAGCCAAGTGTAAAAATGCAAGCAATGTTTATAATACAGATGGGGCAGAGATGTGAATAACTTTTGTATAAAAGTGAAAACTAAAAGATGTGGTTTAATTTATTTATTTGTGATTAACTCTCTTTGATGGGGAAGGATTTGTCACTTTTAAAAAAATTTTGCTATTATCTTAATGGACATAAGGGCTTCTGCATGCAGGATAAGACTCTTCTAAAATATTAATATGAAGTAAGTGACATTAAAGTATCCAATATGAAAGAAATGTACAAGAAATGTGAAAGGTGCAAGTTGTTCAACTGATCAGTCACTGAGCATAAAAATAACTTATAGTTGAAATAAATTACTTCATCTAAGAGTGGTTTGTTTCTTCATAATATATGGCACATGCAGCTTAATGAGTGACAGTGGAAAACATAGTTCTATGTGCCAACATTTAAAGAGAATTTGTTTTAGAACTTATCCTGAGTATACTTAATATGAGTAATATAATTCCCCTGATTAGAAGTATATGTCTGATTATTTTTTTTTAATGCAGCTTGGAAGATGAAGGAGTTAGATGTATTAAATTTAGTAGAACAAAGACAATGTGAATCTAGAACTGTCTGACTGGGTTTAAGTGTGAATTCAGGTAAGCTAAATAAATTTTAGCAAGTCTATTTATCATGAATAAATATGTTACTTTCTGAATCTACTTGGCACCACCATATTACAGAAGAAGTCTACGTACTTGAATTTTTCTGTGGAGTACTGAACTATTGAGTGTCTGTGATACCCCTCCCTCCCCTTCCCAAATATTTTTTTTTTTTTTTCCTGGATGCTGAAATATTTATTCATTGCTTTTGCATTTTGAAAGTTCAGTTGGTTTTAGTTATTGTAGTTTATTTAAAATAGAAGACTATTAGCTATCTACTCCAAATTCTGTATATCTTTTTTTGTGTTTATTGTGTCAATTATACTGATTTTTGTTCATTTCTACAATAGTCTCAGGCTTCAGTTCACTTCTCATGTTGTTTTGGTCCTGGAAACATGCAAGGAGTTAGCACCTTATAAGAAGCAGAATCATTTTTTGAATCCTACTTAATTCCTTTTCTCTATGGTATTTTGTAGTGGATTCTACAAGGCAACAAGTGAAACTAAAAATAAACAAACTGTACCTAAAGTATTTGCCATTACTTTACTAATTTGTGACAGGTTGGTGACATTTCTTATATCCTAGAGTGGCCTTAAAAAGACTTTGACAATATTGTATCAATTCTTTGGTGGCTGAAAGGTTCTGTTTTCTCTTTTTTTTTCTCAGTTACTTGGCATAACAGATTTGACTGAGGAAATCTCCTCTCTTCATTTCCCATATGTGTACATTCACTTCTTTTAGAGAAAATGGTTTCTTGGGAATCAACGTTTGTCACTTTTGTACCAAACTAAACTTTATATATTTTGTTCTGAAATTATACCATTTGAGTTTAAAGTAAAGGGTAATATTTTTTTCTGCTAATTCTTACTTGCACATTAAAAAAAAAGATGGAGTAGGCGTTTCAGAGAATTTCCAGGTGAAATTCACTAAAATTGCAGGAACATTTGAGAAATTACTGGGAAACAATGTAATGACAGTGAATTTGCATGTAATGGTACAGAAAAGTTACAACAGTGAAAATTGAGTATAATCTCGTTTAACAATTTTGATCACTTTACAGGAAAAATATTTCACAACTTGAAAACATATTTTTGTTTTGCTTGAGTTGATGGTCAGTGAAAATTCCTGGAAACTGGCATTAAAATCTCTTTTCTTTGCCAGAGATCCCATGGTATCAGTCAACAAATCTCAAAATATGAGAGAATGCATACATGTTCAAGACCCCATGCTGTTACTATTTGGCTGTCATTTGAATCATAGGTGCTCCAAGCTGGAATAAAAATAAATTTTGTAGTGGTATATTAATGAATCTGTCTCGAACAATTATCTTAAAATGATGAGGATATAAATTAAATTCTTCTCTACTGTTTTGGAGGAATCTTCCACTCAATTCAACTGTCAAATCAAGTCAAATGTCAGCATAATTGGTTGCAAAGTAGTCCTTAATAAGTCCTTAGTAATCAGTATTTCAACTGTCAGTCTAATTTAGTGTGACTGCAATGTTCATAATTATAAGAAGTTTTAGAGCTGTAGTTAACAACTGGAGAGGCAGGGGGGCCCACAGAATGCTTCGGTGAGCTGTCAAGAGATCAGAAACATTTTAAAATTTGAATGTGCTTTTAACCACTTTACTGTGTAAAAGAAGTATGTTAAATGTCATCCTTAAAGGCATCTCTGTGATAATAGCATGGACCCAATGAGATGTGAATAATACAATAATTTGCTGCCATTTTACTAAGTGATATGATAATAGCGCTGTGCCATTACTCAGAATACTTCTTATTAAGTGCTTGCAGATTAAATATCAAATGCCCTATTGTTCTACTTAAACAACTTATCCGTCAATTTTCTGATATTTTTATCCAAAAGAAATGAAATTTTTAAATGTTACCATAGGGTTCCTATAGTAACAGTTTTGAATGGAACACATTCACTGTGCTGATAACGGGAGAAACCAAACCAAAACAAACATTGCTGAATTAATGTAATAGGCACCAAGCAGCAGGAAGATTTGCTTGTGTGACCTTGGAATCCCTGACTGTGACTTGCCTCTTATTTTAAACCAGCTCCAATTCAGGGAAATAAATTATAGCATTTAGTATAAACTTAAAAAAAAAGTTATAGACATGATTAATTTCATTAATCTGTCTCCTTTTCTTCTGGTATTATTTAACCCTGTTTAGCAATTACATGAGATAGATGATTCCAGTAGAATATGGAGTTGTAATTCCTTGTATGCATTTCCACAGCATCTAGAACAGAAACATTCAGTTAACTGTTTTCACATTTTGCTGGGATTTGCTAACTTCTGCCAAAGCCCACTGGCTATTTTAGGAAGTCCACTCAGCACATCTTCAGTGTTTGGGAACTGGGGCCTTCTAGTTCCCAGGCACCTGGGAGAATATTAATAACAAGGTACTTCATAGAGGAAGATAGGGAGGATTCATCTGACCAAACTTCATAGAATCATAGAATGGTTAGAGTTGGAAGAGACCTTAAAAGTCATCTAGGTCCAACCCCCCTGCCATGGGCAGGGACACCTCCCACTAGAGCAGGTTGCTCAAAGCCCCATCCAGACTGGCCTTGAACAGCTCCAGGGATGGGGCATCCACAGCTTCTCTGGGAAAACTTAGACCTCTACAATCTCTAGCATCTTTAGGTTCTGGAAAACAACTCACAACACTTCTAGGGTACAAATACCCTACCCTCTTTAGATGTCTACCTGGAGATGCAGTGGATAGTTCCTTAGAAATACATGTTCTTTCCATCATCCACAAGTTAGGTGAGGTGAGTCCTACACCTACCTATAATCTTTATGATGCCTAGACGATATTTTGATTGGTCCAAGCCTTAGTTTGCCCTTTGACTAAATCCAGAGTATGTACTGCAAAGATTGCCAGGATTACATCACAGAAACACAAGGGGACATATTCATAATTTAGATGAGGCTACCTTTTGCAGGATAGGGTGTGATGTGGTAAAGAGAGACTGGTATCTTTAGAGGAAGACACAGAATGGATAAATTAGGCACCAGGTTTGTTTCTTTTTTCCTCTGAGCAAGCTTATCTGATACTATTGAGAAAAGCCTAGAGAGTTCATTCTCTGAGTTTAGGTATCTGGTTCATGGCCATAAGTTATGTAATGCCTCCTGTAGTAAGAAGCTAGTCCTATGTAACTGTAAGCATCAAATTTGCTTCCAGCATTCATACATACACATTCTGTGTTGGAAGTAGGTTTTGAACCTCATTGGAATTTCTGAAAAGAAAGTAATAGTAGGAGATAAACATGAGAAATAAAACTCTGAAGAGAAAGATTCAACTATAGTGTAACCAGGATCGTACTGTAACTGCGGCACTGACACAAGGCAGAGGCTGAAACCTATGAAGGTGGAAGACATGTTTTCAGCACTTTCTCCCTATCATTTACAAATTTTAAATCAACTTTAAAAAAAACGTTCCAGGGTTATAAGGGTAGATACAGTAACTTTGTGTGTATTTCAGACACATAGTAGTCAAAAGGCAAAAATAGGCAAATAGTTCAAATTGTCCATTCCTAGGTTTCAGAAAGACATAATGAAGAACTTGAAGAGTTGAATTACGATGTCAAGAAAGTAAAAAAAAACCAAAATCCAACCTCCTTACCTGTAATCATTTTTTACAATAAATATTTAAGTCTTTTTACTTAATAGGTAAGCAAAACACCGTTAATTTTTGCTATGACACAGGCTGCAAATGGGAATCACAGCAATGTGAATCAAACTGATGAGAGCAGTGTATGAGTTGTGAAGCTAGTGAGATGTCCTGTCAAGGTGGAAGAACTTTCCCTTTAAAATGTTATTCAGCTTCTGCATTAATGATGGTAATTTCCAAATGAGATCATCAACACCTATGGCTAGTAGAAGTAAGAGCAGAATCTGGCTCATCTCTTGCTTTTGAAAGTCTCAGTCTTTAAAAATTCTTAGAAATGTTTGTTTTAGCCTCTAAATTCTGTTTAGTCCCTCTAACTTCTGTTGAATTGGCTGAAAAGCTAAAATTAAATCATTATCTCCACTAACATAACATTTCATAATTAGTAATGTTTGGGGCATCTTTTGATGCTTTCCAACAGTAGGTCATTTTCCTCTTCACAAGCTGTCAGAGCAACTTTAGCACATAGAGACAGTAGAAATAATTATAGTGCATTACAGAACTCTGTTTGCTGCAAGAAAAAAAATCTCACAGATTGTGGAATGCACTTATCTCTATTTAAAAAAAATTACTTTCTGTGCTTTACTTAAAAGACTTGACTGCTTTTTTTAGACCGTATGGAAAGGGGTTTATTTTAACTTGTAAAGTCAAATACAAACGATACAGGTTAGAAATTGAAGCAGATTTAATTGCTTTTGGTGCCAGATGGTGTAAAGCTGTTAAGTTTATGGTTTTTTACAGTAGATGTTTCTTTCAAGCTTATAATATTTGCATGTAAAGCCATTTTCTCCTGATTACATATCTATCTATCTAGGTATCTATATATCTATCTAGATATTACTGCACAGAAGGGTATTCTTCAGGCAGTGTGAGGCAGAGCCAGTGTGGTGGGGTCTGCCCATGCAAAAACCAGCTGGCAGCTGAAAAATTTTATTTTTTTTAACCCTGCTTTGATGTATTATAAGAATTCAGCCAGACGCCTGCTTTATGCCACTTACATTTTGGAGGCAAACCTGCAGCATATAATTTCCAGCTGTGAATCTGAGATTGTCTCTGAGATGGAAAAACAGGAGAAAGGAATAAGATGGGGGAAAAATTATATTCATAAGTTTGATGTGTAAATCACAGCATTAAAAAAATTAGAATCATAGAATCATAGAATTGTCTGGGTTGGAAGGACCTTTAAGATCGCTTAGTCCAACCATGAACCTAACTTTCATAAAAATCACCACTAAATCATGTCTCTGAAATGAATTATCTTAAAAATAACATATGTCTAATTCATTATCTTAAAAAAAAAAAGGCAAAAAAACCTTCTTCAGGTGACTATGTGGCATAGATACAAAAAGTCCAAACCACAACAATCTTACTTCTGTAGAGTTTGTTACCTTCCTTCTGAACTTTTTATTCAATTTTAGATTTACAAAGCATGTTGCCATTTTACTTTATTTGAAAAATTGGTAGACAAGGGATTCTTAATATTCTTGAAACTGAGCAGTTGACACAATTATAAATAGTTTTATGAATGTTGCTCAAGTGAAAGAATCATCTGTTATATCTCAGACAAATAGATATTAATTGTCTATCACAGTATTCTTTTATGCAGAGGTGGTATCTCTTGTAGATACATTTTACTTGCCATGTCTTTGTGATTTGAATCGCTATATTTATGCAAAGTTTTACATGGTCAGAATATAGAGGGACTTTTTTTTTAAAAAAAAATCAAAATAATGTCACAGGAAGCAGAAAACCAAAGCTCCAGTCCTCTGTGGTGCTTCATGCAAGTGAAAGACTGTATTTGAAATAAATCTTATTGAAGCCAAGAATATTTTTATGGTCAGAATACAGCCCACACGGTTCTCAATGTGAGATTGTTTTGCTGGATTTTAAGCTATATAAAAGGGCTGTGGTGTAGAAACATGAGCTTTTTATGACTAACACTGTGTAATATTTAGATATAATTTTTACATGTAACAGTCATAATTTTGTTTCATGCATTTTTACTTTTTTTTATTTTGTGCCATTTTTAGTAACTTGTTTCTGCAGACAAAAATAGTCCATTATCTAATTAAGAATGGTACCAGAGTGCAGATCTTAGGGTGTATGATCTTTTGAGTAACTTATAAGTCCTTTCCCTTCCATCCAAGGTTTGCAGGCATTTCTATTACACTACTTTGAAGATAATCAGGGTGATGCAGCAGATTACTGACTATTTAAATGGCTATCAGGTTAAACAAGGCATAATCAGGGTATATTTGTGGTTAGTTTTGTTCATTCTCAATATTTGCTAGAAAACCTACCAGCAAAAATTTGAGGGTAAGGCCCTTTTTAGGCACATGGATTTGAAACCATAAGGTTTTCCTCTTCTACCCAGAGTGATGGTCATGCTCCAGCCCTGGCATCCTGCATGAGACTTCCTGCTGATGGCATGGCCCCACCAGCTAGGGCTGTGGGGTGGGACTGAGGCTCCAGCGCACAGCATGGCACTGCAGGAACGTGTAAGCCCCATGCCCATTAGTCGGGGGATGTGAGGAAGGGAGCGGTTGTACGTATTTTGAGGTAGACATGTGAGATCTGACCAGTGGCAGGGGATAGCATCAGAAGCCTAGCGTGCGCTGGAGGGACTGTTCTGGACTTAGGCCTGCAAATCACTGCTGCCCTTTTTGATGAAGGGGGTGGTAGGATCATGGGGTAGTTCGGATTTGGGACAGGACCGTAGGAGGTGTCAGTTTGTGCTTAAACCCAGATGGCTCAAGGTCTTATCTAATAAGGTCTTAAAAAGCCCCAAGAATGGAGAGAGACTGCACAGCCTCTGTGGACAATTTCTTCCAAGACTTAACCATCCTCATGAGGAAAAAATTATCCAGTTTGAACCTCTCTTGTTTCAACTTATGCAGATTGTGTCTAGTCTGGCCACCCTGTCCCACTGTGCAGATTCTGGTATGTCTTCCCACAACCTGCCTGTGGGTGCTGGGGGGCTGCTGTTTGGTCGACTCCAAGACATCTGCTCCAGGCTGGACAAGCCCATCTCCCAGCTAATATGGCAGCCCTGTGCTGAACCTGACGCTGTCTATCAATGTGTTGCCATGTACTGGGTGGCCAAAACTGGGCACAGTGCTCTAGCAGTGGTCTAAAAAGTGCTGAGTAGAGGGGGATAATCCCTTGCCTTGATGTACTGGCTCTGCTCCTGCTAATGCAGCCCAGGAGGCTGTTGGCCCTCTTTGCTGCCAGGGCACTGCTGGCTCATGCTCAGCTTGCTGTCCACAAGAGGAATTTAAACAGCAAAGAAATACAAGTTGGGTTTCTATTTTTAACTAAATACCCTATTTTTAGCTCTCTCCCTTACAAATGTGGTCTTGCAAATATGAGTTATAGACAAATGATGTCTGGAAGCTGAACAGAGGAAAAAGCTTCATTTTTGCCTCCAAAGCCTGGGTACTGTCCTTTATATATCTATTTTAATGTCTTCTTTTGAGAATGAGGTTATATGTCACCCAGTTACCTATATGTTAATTAACTTGTGGGCTTATATTACCCAGCCATCACTCTTCCACTGCCTTTGTGACGACTGCATGTGCTGGTTTCAAGAAGCCATTTATATAAAGAAAAAAGTAGTAGAAACAAGTAACTTCCCAGATCACCCCAAAATCCTCAAACCAGCTCTGCTATTTGGAGCCTTGGTCTGAGTTGAGCAAGAAAACTATCAGCTGTCATGATGGTGCCCTGCATCGTCTTAGACTCATTGAGTCTAGTTATGTAACTAATATTTTATATTCCAGAATAATTCAAAATGGCAGAAGAATTTTCATTTTCTTTGTGTATCTTGTTTTTACAACTGCTGTGTGTGACTGCTGTGGTTTTCCCATATTTTGCAGAGTTTCATGTGTCTTCTGGGAAAATGAACTGTGTGGTAGTAAAAAGTGCTAGCATATATGTCAACAAAAACAAGTATTTTGGAGATGATCCTTTTTATTTTTCTGAATGACATGGATTGTTTATCACAAGCTTTTAAGACTTCATAGGTAAAATCAATATTAATCCCCTGCTAAAAACTAGAAGCATCCATTTTGTCAAAGGGTCTAATTTTCCATATTTGACACAACTGCCAGTTTAGTAAGAAGGTATCATTAATACCAATGAGGACAGATGATCATCTGCCTTTTTAAAAATCAAGTCTTGAATTGATTAATGTTCATATTTTAGAGAAGAATGCTTTTGTTTTCATATTCCGTGGTTTGGACACAATTAAGGCTTTCTGTTTCTGTTGCAAAATTAATTTAAGCTGCATCAGCAAAGAATAAATATTTTTTAAACTCTATTTTAAATCTTCTAGCTTCTTGAAAGTGATAGAACTGCATCATATCAAAGGGTACAAGTTTCAGAAATTAGTTTTTGCATACTTACGAAACCTCTTGTTTCTTAAATTGATGTTATTTTCATTTGGCTTTTTTTTTTGGCTCTTCTGGAGAGGGGGAAGGTTTATGGTTGCCTGGGATTTATTTTTTTTTTAGGACTCGCAATACAGATTATAAAATCGTTCACAAATGTTTACATCCTTTTATTTTGTCCTTTCTTTTAGTGTAGATACGGAATGCAAAACAATCTTTTTTATTCTTAATTAAAGTGCATGTTTTCACACTACCATGGAATTCACTAGTCTGATGCCTTCAAATTTAAATTAAACATTTATTTTTATTTACCAGAAAGTCCCACATATGTAACTATAATAATTTAAAATAATCACTTTTGAATCTCACAAATAATGCAAAAGGTAAAATATGCTTTATTAAGAACTTGTGAAGTGCGTGACTCATAGTGCAAAATATCAAATCAAAATACCTTGAGTAAAATACTAATGTTTACTGAATTTTAATAAGGTCACTGATCTAATCTAAAAGAAACAAATTCCTCAACACATATTGGTATCCTCTTTTTTTGAATTCTTCTTAGTATTTTAGTAATTTTTAATAAAAGGACATTTAGCAAATTATTTTCAGGTGTGATCACACAAACCTTTTCTTTCATTACAGCTAAGGCATTCTGAATTAAGATGAGCTTTTGTCCTTCGTGCATTTTGTTGAACCTGCAGTTTTTTTGTTTAGCTAATAGGATACCCTGAACTATTATTTTTAAATCTTATCATAACACTGAAAAGTACCACTTACCATGCCACTTTGCACATCTATTTAATTGTTAGTCTTTCCAGTGTCAGTGAAGCTGTACCAAGCAGTATAGTTCTTAAATAAAAACAATCAAGTTAGAACAGCTTTCAAATGGAAATACTAAATGATGGATTGCTACTTGCATCCTTTCTGCACAAATGAGAACGAGAGGCCCAGGGAGTCTATGCAAGCATCTTTTAAGTTTATATTAATGACCTCACTCCAATGTATTGCATGGTTGTAATTACATGATATACAAATAGGGTGCACATAAGAGCTGCAGAACTTTTGCTAGAGGAAAATGATTACCAAGCTTTAGGAAACTTCTCTAATATGAATAAAGTATACTGTGGAAAAAATCAGTCTTCATACTGGAATGGGAAATAAACTGGGTGGGTTTTTTTGGTTCTTCACATTCAAGAACAGTTTTAAGATCCCTAAACTAGGAACATGAAAAGTGTGATACATTTTATAGGCTTACAATCTGCTTTGCTTATTCTCAGTATATAATGAAATACAAATTTCAAAAAGTGCCTGATACACCCTGCTGGAAGAAAGAACCATTGCGTATTTTCAGTGGAGTGGAGTAGGCTGAAGAAAATTAGAGAACAAAATCTAATGCGAGGAACAGACTCCAAATACCTATTCAATCTTTGGCACTCTAGAGCTGCATATTTTTGTCAAGGGATCATAGCCTTTTCTTTACGAACTTCTGAAATGGTTTTCTAGTTGGTAAGATGGATCATTTGGGTTTGGGTTTTTGCTTTTTTTTTAAGTAGTAGAAGAAGAAAAAATCAATGCTGTAATCAATCAGAGAGGTACTGACTAATTCCTCTAGCAGTCCCCTACAACAGCAGTTGATGAGGTCAGATAAGGACATGACAAACTGTCAGTGCTGGATGAACCATTTCTCCTGGGTGGATTAATACGATATTTGTAGCTGCAAGGAAAGACTGCCATTTCTGAGTGTTTCTTGAAGGGGTCGGGAGGAGGGTCAAATAAAAGTTATTTCAGTCAGCCCTATAGTCAAATTACCAGTCAGTTAGGTGACCTTAAGTCAGTCAAGATAGGAAGAACAACAACAAATAAACAAAAAAGTAAATGTAAGTGGGAAATTCTGGCTTCACTGAATTTTGTCATGCCCTCCTTTGACTTCTGGTGGTCTGGTTTTTACATGCAGCATCTATTTGCTGATTATGAAAGCAATACGGTAACTCTATCTGTCAGTCACATCAGCTGTAGGCTCCTTGCTTTCCTCGCAGGCCACCTATTATGCTTTGAAACATAAAGATTATATATAAAGCAGTAAAGATATCTTTAGTTTCTTCTGCCTTTGGTAACTTGGATTCTTCCAAATGATAATGAAGGTAAAAGGACATCTCCCCCGTGTTATGGCTGAACTTACTCAGA
Organism: Limosa lapponica baueri; assembly: GCA_002844005.1. NCBI lineage: Eukaryota > Metazoa > Chordata > Aves > Charadriiformes > Scolopacidae > Limosa > Limosa lapponica. Next base: position 1,215,886 of record KZ505658.1, read on the forward strand.
AGTCACTTAATCTGTTGAACCCTCTCACAAAAAAAAAATCCTGGAGGGTAAATGGGAGAAGGCTTTTATAAAACCCTGGCTAGACAGCTACAGCTTTGCATTCCAGTTGACCTTTATTTATAACATTTTCCCATTTATTTATGTGTGACAGCAGAAGAATTACACAATGACAAGCAAAAACCCTGCAGCCACGTGTGCTCTGTAGAGTTGAAAGTCTCACCCTGGAATTGAAAGGCTCCTGATGCCTCAGCTGAGCTGGTTATTAGGAGAAGGTTATTGCAGAGCTGTTATCCCTCATATCTGTGGTCATTACTGAGTAGAGCCACCTTGTCCCTCGTTCAGTGAAACCTCCACTGCGCTCATGAAGCTTCTATGTCATTGGCATCAGGGCATTAGCTGGTGGGATATGATTTTATCCTCAGCTATCGTGCTTAGTGAAACAGGATATAAAAGAAGTAGATAACCTCTCACTCTAAGAGCAGGGGTCACAGTCCTGGTTGCATGTAAATGGTGTCAGTAAGCACTTCTGTGTTTTCTCATTGGTGAGATTAAAATGTGTGCTGAGGGCTTGACAGAAGACCAGTGGGTTTAAGCACTCGGGTTTCTGAGATATCATATTTAGGGACAATGCTGAACTGGACTTTTGCTGCACTGAGGATTTTTTTCCTGAGACAGAAGCCGTATTGAATACATATGCTATGCTATACCACTGTCTGACATAAATGTTTGTCCACAAAACACTGCCCTGAGATTACTTCAATTGGTGTTTAGAAATAAGGATCAAAAAGAAGCAACAAAGTAAGTGTGCAAAGCTGTCATTTAAGCTCGGTGTTTTGCCTTTCCTTCTCTCTCCATAGTGAGACCTGAGGAAATTAGATCCTTAGGCATCTGAAATCTGGTGATATGAAAACCCTTGTTGGTGCCACTGGTGAGGATTTCTGTCTTCAGTCAGGGACATCTAAAAATGCGGTGGCAAGTCATTAAGCTCCTTTCACAGTTAACGAAATAAACACCTAAAGAGAGTGATCTATCTTATGCTACAACATCTTATCCCAAATGAAATTGGATGAATCACCCTCTGGAGGTGACTGTTTCACTGATTAATGCAGTGAGATAAGTCCCACTCTTGAGTCTGACTTTACCTAAAAAGCCCTGTTTGGCTTCAACTAATTGTAGCTAAATGTCTGATACCTCAATTATGTGAACACTCCCCAGGCATCACAGTTAGGTATTATGTACTTGTGCTTGTACTCATTCCTGTCAGCTTGATCTAGACATGTAGGTTCCACTTATGAGAATTTAAAAATCAAGGAAAACTGTGCCTAAATTCTCTGATGCTCCACAGAAGGACCACTGATGGCCAAGAGGGTATGTCCATCTCGACTTCTGTAGCAAGTCCTCCTCAGCTGAGACGCCTTACTTCTAGGTCAGTCTACTCCAAAGCTGGCCATAGTTCAGGTTTATCTCTTGGACGCATTTAGATATGAGTGAATTGTAAAGAATACTAAGGTTTATATGGGAAGCACACTGAGAATCCAGAGCATCTGAGACCCCATATCACATCTCATCCTGAAACCATTCTTCTTCCTCACCTGTCACTCAGAAGGGCAAAAGAGTTCATTCCTGCAGAGGTCATAGAATCATAGAATGCTTAGAGTTGGAAGGGACCTTAAAGACTGAGTTCCAACCCCCCTGCCCTGGGCAGGGACATCTCCCACTAGAGCAGGTAGCTCAAAGCCCCATCCAGCCTGGCACTGAACACCTCCAGGGATGGGGCATCCACAACTTCTCTGGGCAACCTGGGCCAGTGTCTCACCACCCTCACAGTAAAGAATTTCTTCCTAATATCTAATCTAAATCTCCCCTCTTTCAATTTAAAACCATTACCCCTTGTCCTATTGCTACACTCCCTGATAAAGAGTCCCTCCCCATCTTTCTTGTAGGCCCCCTGCAGGTACTGGAAGGCCGTTATAAGGTCTCCCCACAGCCTTCTCTTCTCCAGGCTGAAAAACCCCAACTCTCTCAGCCTGTCTTCATAGGAGAGGTGCTCCAGCCATCTGAGCATTTTTGTGGCCCTCCTCTGGACCCATTCCAACAGGTCCATGTCCTTCCTGTGTGGAGGACTCCAAAGCTGGACACAGTACTCCGGGTGGAGTCTCACAAGAGCAGAGTAGAAAGGCAGAGTCACCTCTCTCTACCTGCTGGCCATGCTTCTTTTGATGCAGCCCAGGCTGCATTTGGCTTTCTGGGCTGCCAGTGTGCACTGCCAGCTCATGTTGAGCTTCTCATCCATGAGCACTCCCAAGTCCTTCTCCTCAGGGCTGCTCTCCAGCCATTGTCTGCCCAACCTGTATTTGTGCCTGGGATTGCCATGCCCCAGGTGCAGGACCTTGCACTTGGCTTGGTTGAACTTCATGAGGTTTGCAAGGGCCCACCTCTTAAGCCTGCCCAGGTCCCCTGGATGGCAGTGATGGAGTGTCTGAAGGATGCTCAGAATAGTATCTCTTTTTTATTAAGAGCTGAATTAAAATAAGACCCCAAAGATCCTGCACAGCACTGGTGGTTAAAATTCTTAACTAATTATAGGGAGGAAACACACCCTTCTTTGTCAGCTAGCATGAGAAGTAATTTCTAGTAGATGACAAATTACACGAGCTGATCTAAGTAGCCCAGCAATGAGGGAGTGCTTGTTACAATAAGAGAATCTGATTATAAATCAGGAGAGTGTTTTCTGCCTGTCCCTCTTGGTACCATAATTTTGCTGCTGTCAGCCTTTCCTTCAAGAACTGAGCCCTAGAGAAAAGGGTTATGCCAATACTAATGAGAAGGGTAGGAATGTTTGGGACTAACTAGGGAATATTTCCTTTTTGTTTTGTTAGCTTGTGAAATAATGGCAATAAAGATAATGCTAATGAGGTACAAATCTTCCAAGCATTAGTCCTATTTGACCTTGTCTAATGATGAGCAGACAAATCCTCTTGTAAACTGATCTATGGAGATTGCTGTGAGATAGTGACCACCCCAGTAGGTTAGCCTGAGTGCTCACACACCATGATGTAAATACAACATGTGAAACGGATTTGGCATGAAATCTAAATATACTTTTTTAAGGTTAGTTATAGCTCATGCAATTTCAGAGACAGAAGACAAAAGCACTCAGACCAACCCAGCTACACGTCACTGTACAGCTCAAAATCCCACTGTTAAGGGCTGCACAACATTCATTTCTGTTCTTCAGGACTCACAAAGGACTTGGGACTAAATTCATTTCAGCTATCTAGGCACTTAAGTGAGAACAATAGGGAGGACATTAAGATTGCATTTTTAATCACTGGGGTAAGACTGACACTGCCAGCAGATGCATCACTTTTTTGGAGGGACTATCCTATTGATAGCACTTACACCTTTTAGAAGCTTTTTTTTTTTTTTCCCCTAGTGTATATTTTTCATGAGCATCTTCCTGTCAGTCTCAGAATGACGTCTGAGCTGGGTTTGCTGTAGTTCAAGGGAGTGTGGAGAAAAGAAGAGGGTCAGTTCAAAAATTAAATTTTTACACTTTGGTCTTTGACATAAGTAGCAGAACTGTGTCCTGCTAGAACTATGGCTGTATTTTGATACCTTGGCCATGCCTCCTTTTTTCTCTTTATGACCTCTGTCTTTATGGCAAAGTGGAGAAGTAATGTTGGAGTCACGCCGGTGACACTGCATATTCTAATGATTCCTCCAAACAGAGAACCTTCTTCTGATCAGATATACTGGCTTCAAGATTGCATTGTCTGTTGCAGTTACAGAAAGCCATCAAAAGCATACAAAAATGAATTTTTCTGTTTGTGATTTTTGGGCTAGCTTGCTTTTGTTATGATTTTGGTTAGAGATGTAAGAATGGGTGCAAAGAGACACCACTGAGCTTTGCCTCATAGTTTCATAGTTTCAGTTCAGTTCCTTACCCATAAGTGTATAAGTATTTATGAACTTGGGCTGACTGAGACTCGCTATTTATAAGGACAGGCCAAAAAGTTCATGTTTAGACATATATTAGCTTTTTGTTTGTTAACTGTGTAGAAATCCTTTATAGTACTTGAAGAGAGGATTGATCATCCCCTGCCATGTGTCCTAGAGCTAGAGTTCCTGACTAAATCTGTCATTACATATGATTATCACAGAAGTGAGAGATGGGAGCAGTAAAGTAGGAAAATTACAGCAAATTTCCCTAAACCTTGTGGAATTCACTGTAAGCACAGGTGGTTTTAACATATGCCATTAGGATTTTCTCTAGCAGCTGTTAAAAGAAAACATCTCTACATTGAAGAACTGCACCTTTAAACCCATGGGGTAAACCATATCCACTGAAAATTTAAATAAGTTTAGTTCCAAATAAAATAAGGGCTTTAGTCTATGCTCAGTTTTTGCTTCTTTTCTCACAAGAGAAAAGTATTTAGATAAATGGACAATTATGATCACAGAAAACTAGAAATCAAGTGCAAGGATAGCTAACTAATAAATATGTCTTGGTCAAAACTTTTTTCCCTTGAAGTCCTTACTATGGCTTTTAGCTCATTCTCTGTTGCTGTAAGGCCTGACTATATCACCATTTAATATTATGAAATTGTAGAATAAGGAAGACAGAAATGTCAATTGATTTACAATTGTATATCAAGTGTAGTGGTTTCAAGACACCCTTCTATCCTATTTTCTTAGTAATTTTAGCCTCTGCTAAATCAGAAATTTCATTATGCATATTCCTTATCAGTGATTAATTTCACAAAATGATATACTACAAAAGGATTTTAATCCTTTGTATATGGATCACCACATATCTTAGTGTTAAAAGGCAGAATTAGGGAAGTGAAGAGAATCTTCCAATTATTGCTTAATCATGACACAATTTGAAGAATGAATCTTGTGAGAGGAAATATTTTAAATCAATGTGACACTTGAAAATTGCTTTAAGTTACTTCATGCATTTTGATGTATGAAATTCTTCTTGAGGCACAACAGATGAAAAGAAATATTACATTAAAAAAATTCAAGGAGCTTATTGTTTCATTAAATATTTACCAGCCATTCAAACTTTAGTAGATTTACTCTGCAACTGAACAAGAGACCTTAGGGTTTACATCTGTAAATCTTTGTGCTGGTGCCTACCAAAAGTGATTAAACCCAAGGCAAGACTTTGCCATGGCTGTAAGTTATTTAATAGATTAATTTAGAGTGCAAATGTTCTCCTGTAAGTTTTAATGGTTAAAATAATAAAACTAGACCTGTTAGATAAAAATTAATAACCAAACGCTTGAGCTCAACAGAAATTATGCATACACTGTTTTACATCGTAACAAAAATATAACAAGCACATGTATGCAATCTGTCACTGGCTCTTCAGGATCACCCACTCCTCATTGGAAAAGGAAGAAGAAGAAAGAATACAAGAGAGAACTGTTTTGCCTGAGGCACAATTTTTTAGATGGGGCTATCCTGAAGAGGTCAAATGTATCAAATTTTTTTTTCAGAGTATATTTTTCAATTGTAGCCAAAGACACCACATTTGCTTCCTTTAAAAGATCCTTGCAACTACTTTTTTTCTTGTCTAGAGGCTCCAAGGACTAAAATCACCTTGCAGAGCAACAGTAAATGGTGTTTGTGCTGAAAATACTCTTCACATACATGTACTACTAGTCATACTATGTGCATAATATTGCACTCATTGTAAAAGCACAGAGGCAAACACTTGTGTGATCATGGGACTGTTTCTGTGCTGCTAGGAGCTATGTGATTTGATTAACTGCAGAAAATCAACAGGGACATATTAGGGTCTAACTCAAGGATTTTCTTATATGTTTGTCAATTGCAAGAATGCTGTTTTTATCTTAATGTGTGTTTTTATATATGTTCTGTTCTTTTCTTAATTTTCATTACTGCTGTTTGGTCTCGAACTCTGGAAAAGTCTATATGCCATGGAAAAGTCATATTACTTTACTCACAAACCATAATAAAAGTCCCATAGCAGGCCATAACATACCCTATTCCGTCAGTTTTCTATCTTCCATCACTTCTGCTTTCTCCCTCTATTGCTAGACACATGAATATAAAACACTTTAATGTGGAGTACTATATAAATATTTAAGATGATCTCTAGTTTTATAAGCATTTCTTGTTTCAATTGTTGGAAAATTGTTTGATATCGACTTGAAGTAACTGTTCTTTATTGAAAAATAAGTTTATTTTTCATGAAACCTGACATGATGAAGAGTGAATAGAGCTACCTAGAATATAACTTTTTCTTTTTCCTTTGTGAAAAATTTAGAGGTTTATAAATTTCTTAGACACTTTTCTTCAGTCACTTCCAGAAATTTGGAGTTTCAGCCAAAGGAATTTTGCAGATGAAATGGTCAATTTTTCTGAAAAAGTTTCATTGGAAACTTTTAGGATGACTTGAGAAACAATTTCACTTAAAAAGAAAGTGGGAAGTTAGTGTTGCTTTTGGAGAAATACAATGCTACGATAATGAGAGATTACTCAATTCTGCGAGAGAGGAAAAGTGCAGTCCCTACACCACCACTACTAGCCTTGTGGTGTTGGGGAAACATATTCCTGAAAGTGCCCTATGCAGATGTAGGTCCAGGTAGCACCTCAATCAGCCATGCAAAAAAGTCAGATTAAAAATGGATGATAAATGGGAGGGAGAACAGGAGTGCCTGATGTAGCAGAAATGAAGTTTGGGGACAAAAATGCCCAGCAGGTCTTTCCCTAATGCCTCTACCCTCCTTTGAGCATGAGACAGGCAGGGATCTGCTGCATGTCCCCATGATATTAGAGCAAAAAATTGGTAGCTTTTGAGTGACTAGTCTGAAGGCTGGCCTGCCTTCGGTATCGCATTGCATCCAGATACAGAAATAATCTTGGTCTAGACCCGATTCTTTATGTACTCTGAATTTCACTGAATTTTTTTAGAGTTGGAAGGGACCATATAGATCATCTAGTCCAACTCCCCTGCTGAAGCAGGATTGCTTAGAGAATGTTACTC
>KZ505658.1:1223821-1263399 GCA_002844005.1 Limosa lapponica baueri
TTACAGGCCTCCAGCTTGAACCTGTTCCATTAATCATTACCCTTTGGGTCCTGGCACACAGCCAGTACTCCATCACTCAGGCAATGCCTCCTGTCTCAGGGACACACGCTCACTATTCTGGTGTCTATTCTGAAACACTCATAAGTCCTTCAGCTATGCAGATAAAGCTAAAGGATGAGATGCACTGAGTAGAGCACAGTTTTTCTGAGCCTGTACTTCCAGGTGGTTTCTCTAGTAGGTATGGTGCTCTGCTCACATGCACTGTGACTGGGATTCCTCTGCCTCCATCTTGCATTCCAAAAATTAGGCAGGCTGCCACCAGCTCACCTCCATAGTTGGAAGAAAACAACTTACCCAATTTTTATATGGGGTATTTCACCTCAGCTTAAGACAGTATCTAAAACACATGGACTGAGTCACCTATTGAAGACACCTTTTTCTTTTTTAATAATGAGAATCTGGGGAAATAAGCTCAGCTGTAAACATCATACTTTCTGTCATCTTAGTTGTGTCAAAGTGATTCGCATCCTTTAGATGGGACAGCTGGTGCCTGTGCTTGTCTCTTGTCCTCAGAGTGCTCCACGACATACTTTTATCAGCTGGTAAGCAGGAACAACACTGTCATAGTGTTTGGGTGTCATAGTTTGGGCCAGGTTGGCCAATGACAAGACAGCAGATGCTCTCCCCCACCTCTCGCTCCAAGAAGAGGAAGAAGAGAGATAAAGCTATGAGTTTAGGGAAAAAACTAAACTAATTTAATGAAATATTAATAATAGAATAAAAAGGAAATAATGAAATAGAGACAAAATATATATAAAACTGTATCAAGCTCCCAGTAAGATCACTGGTAGGCATTGGGAAAGTTCCAGACTAGACTCAGTAGTGAATGGGAACTGGATTCCAGAACTCACTGATGGGGATTGAAAGTAGATGAACTGACAGGGTCCTCTTCAGACATCAGTCATTGATGAATGAGAGCCATTGAAGAAGAGTCCTTGAAGAGGACTGGTCCCTCAGTTTTTATGCTGAGCATGGCAGATGGGGATGGAATACCCTATTGGTCAGTTTGGGTCACCTGATCTGTCCATGCCTTCCCATAGGTGCAACCCCTCCACGGGGTAAACAACCAACTCAGCTGACCCTGGTTGCCACGGCAACAAGTGTAAGCAAGAGCTGCTCTCACTGAACAGAAAGTTGGCTCTGCTCCATCCCAAACCAGGACAAGTGGACTCGACCGAGCTGTCCCTCTTCATTACAAGGGCTGGTACAGTTTGCACCTGGTGAGCTTTTGCCCTGTTTAGTCTTGTCCCGCTTTCAGTCAGAAGTGATTATCCCTGAAATCCCATCGAGGTTCAGAAGTCCAGCACTGCAGGGGCAGAGCAGTGCTCAGATATGATGGCTCCCAGCAAAGCCTCATGCTCCAGGAGATATTTCCCCATTACTGTGAAAGGTTCTCTTTTTTCTTAATAAAGGGCGGTAGTGACGGCAGCATGGCGTGGGCAGCAGCGCTGCCTATAGCGCCCACAATACACCTCCTGTTACCAACAGCATTCAGCCACGTCACCTTGGTTGGCTGCCCCCTGCTGCCGCAAGGGGAAGCTGCAGGGTGATGCTGCAGCACGGGGCTGTGGTCCTGGGGGTGCCCCATCCCCAGCAGTGGGTGAGGCAACAAGGGCTCCGGTGGGCTGAACAGTGCTAAGGAGAAGTGCAATTACCGTAACTGTGCTTCTGGATTTTTGTTTCACAGCTGGTCTAGCAGGCAGTCCATGGAAATGCAAACGTTGCGGTAACACTTCTGTCCAAGCTGATGAAATCTGTATGATAAATTAGGTGAATTACGGGCTGGTCTTCATCAGCTTGCATAGTGAGACACGGGGATTTTTACTTTTCTGTCTCATTTCAGCTCATTTTTTGGCACGTACCCTGTGATTTTATGTCAATAGCATGCTTAAAATTTCTGGTTGTAGGGTGCAAGCTGTGGTGACAGGGACATTCTTTTGGGGCAGGTTTGGAACTGTAATCACATTTTCACCTCATCACGTCTTCATATTCTCACTTTTGCAGTGTGCTGGCCCCTGGCAGTTGATTCATCATGCGTCCCTAAGCACAAACATGAACTGGGACATAGAAAGCAATAATAGAGTAGAATAAATCATATTACAGCCTCATGTCTGGGGGAAAAAGATCAGAGCAGGCTTGCCAGCTGTGAATGTAAATGTATTGTATAGCTTCTGGTTTGTCAGCTCAATGGTGTAGTTGTGAATTTATGGAGTCTAGGTTTTGAAAAATGCAATGCAAGCTGCTTTGGTCAGAATCAATACCAGTCAACAGAATGAACCAGATTTAACTGATCAAATCCTCTGGCAAATCATTTAATTTCTGAACTCAGAAAAATACTGTATATGTTGCTCACACTAAAACAATAATTATTGATCTAAACGGAAATATTAAGCATGTGCACGTTGCATAGGTACATGCTTGATGTTTTTATAGCTAGTAAAGGCGAGAATATGTTACTAAAAATTGGAGGAAGACAAGAAATGAGCGGAAGTTCTACCACATTTATTTATTTAAGCATTCATTTGTTTGGGTTCTTTTTTCAGCACAATTAGGTGCCTAATTGTGTGAGAAGACCTATTGGACTTCCGTGTGTGAATAACAGTGATTTATTGAAGAATGCACTTTGTTTGTGATATATGACACATGAAAAATTGTGTTTCCAAATAATTAAATAATTTAAAAAAGTAAATAATTAAAAAAATACAAATTTCCTTCTTTTTAAAATTCCCACCCCTCGATATAAAGTGTCATAGATGCAATTTAGGACTAGATATAATTGTAGATAGTATGGTTAACAGTTTGTTAACTACCTATCTAATGCTGTATCTGTCTGATAAGGTACAAATAAATTCAGTAATTTTTTTTTACAAAAAAAAAAGTCACACTGTTTCACTATCAAAATACATACAAAAAGCCTCAAGATTTTTTTAAAGTCTTTATTAATATATGTAATTGATATAATATGATAATATAGTTTGTTGAGATGATAATGTTTTCTGTTGAAGTAAGTAAACATAACTAATGGCTAGAAATATGCAGAATGGAAAGTAGCCCTATAAGGAACATTTAGCTCTTTTTTTCATTTGTAGTAATTTTATGGTGGTTTGTATTTTTTTTAAATTAGTGATTTATTTACTAATTTTAGTGTCCAAAAGTGCTTATGTGACAACTGTGAGCATGGCGTGCTAACAAGACATACAAGAAAGACATGGGCATACTGGAGACAGTCCAGTGAAGGGCCACAAAGTTGATTAAGGGACTGGAGCCTCTGGAACAGGAGGAGAGGCTGAGAGACCTGGGGTTGTTCAGCCTGGTGGAAAGAAGTCCAGGAGGATCTTATCAATGTGTATAAGTACCTGGTGATGGGCAATGAAGACAGAGCCAGGCTCTTTTCAGTGGTCTCTAGTGACAGGACAAGAGGCAATGGGCACAAACTGAAACACAGGAGGGTCCATCTGAACATCGGGAAAGGTATTTGGGGAGCAGTGACAGCAGTAAGGTCCAGGAGGCTCCCAGACTCACATTGCTAACACGAACAATAAAGCTCCTCCATGGATGGGTCAGGCTAGCTACTGTGGACACACATTTTGCAGTTCAGTTCTTCTGAACTAGGTACCCAAAGTGGGATCCCTAATGTCAGACAGTGTAAAGGCCACCCAGAGCACCAATGATTCATGTATATGGAACCAGAGAACATGCCATTTTGCTTAAACAGTAAGCCTGATCCTTAACATCCTTAACAATACATTCAATGTATAAAAAGTCCTCAGTGGTGGGGGTCTCTGGGATGTGAGGGATGACCGAAGAGGCAGGAGCTAGCAGGAAAGCTACATTGGAGTTTCTTGTGTTCTGTTTCTGGGAGGAGGGAGGAGGATGACAGGGCTCGGGAGTGCATCTAGGTTAGCTGTGCAAGGTTTGTATGAGTCCCCATTTTCTTTAGGATCCTTTCCTTATTTTGTTCATGTCTTATCTGTGTAAATTTGAAAAGGAAGATAAAGCAAAATGTTCTTTAAAGCAGGTGTGTTGCAAGTTTCAGGCTGGAACTCGTGTGGTGTTCATGTTAAAATAGACAACGTCTTGCTGGGAGATTTAGTCTTAGACCTTGTAACATTTATTAAAATTTTGAGGAAAGTTGCTTTTGAAAAATTGGCTGATCCCTCTGTTTGAACACATCAACTCAGTAACCAAAATGCCTCCTCTATGATATCATGATCTATATGCAAAAAGAGCATGAATTGAAGTTATAAATACCCATTTGGTTTCCAGGAGGGTGAAATGTTCCTTCAGGGTCTGCTGGTTAATCAATGGATGAAATAGATTAGATTTGTTTATGGTGGTGATAGCCTACTGATGCATTGACTTCAGTTGGAAAGAAGCATATATATTCAGAACAAGAAATGCCCAGCAATACTTATAGAAGGAACAATTAATTCATCTACATTAAAAATGTAGCAGTGTGATTTTGAAAGTGCTTTGAAATTGCCATGCAAATTTTCTACACGTTACTTAATGTGCAACAAAAAATAACTTAGTGATGTTTTAAGTAGCAATAAATAAACCATGTTCATAATAATCGCTTGCTCAAGTATTGAAAATATTGTTTTAAAGGGTTTCCTCTCCATTCCCAAATTCCTTAGACATGGCTAGGTACAGAAACTTGTATTCTTATATTATTTATCATCTGCTGATGAAGCATGATGGGGTTTTCTGATTTACTTGTCAAGTGATTAGCCAAAAACATGCATTATTTGTGATTGCTCCAGTTAGGGAGATAAACCAATAATCAAGTTATTTCTGTTTCAGAAAATAGAGTCAAAACCTTTTTTTTAAGTCTGGTTCAGGTGCCTTTGAAACTCATTCTGTTTTCATTAGGATTCAAGGCAATAATGTTACTTTTTCAACCAATCCATGAGTCCAGAACTGGTTTCATAATGGAAATTACAATATTTTGATTTCAAAAGGCCTGTGTGATATGGTCAGGCATGCTGCTCGGGCTTCAGCCAAGGAGGGAGGATATTACACACATAACGCACAAGTATTCCAGTTCCCTCAAACTCATCACATAATATATAGAGTTTTGTACACTCTAAAGAGGTGCCACAGGTGTCCATATATTAGACTTTGTGTATGAGACTCATGGGATATATGATGAATGAAATCTGGAGTTCCTGCTCTTTGAGAAAGGGAAAAATTCCCCCCTCCCTCCTTCCCCTGCCCTGTGGAAATGTTTATACTTTTTTTAATGGAATCATTCTGTTTGACATTAAACTGTAGTGCTGCAGGAATAGTTGAGGCCTCCTGTGAGCTGGATCTACAGTCTCCATCTCCTGTGGTGCTTCCATGAAACACCACGCAGTGTGTGCAGGGAGAACACAGTACAACACTGCACGATGTGTGTTTTCATTGGGCTCACTGAATGGGGACCTGATGTGTGTGAATACAGAGAGACGTCATGGTACCAAAACCAGTTTAATATCACATTGCAGTGAAATGGTTCAGTTCAGTTAAACTAATGAACATGTTTTTATAACTGTTCCAACAGAATATTAGAATAATTTAATCTTTCTTAAGAGCTTTGCAAATTCATTTTTGTTAGAAGAATAATTACCATGAAAAAGGTAATATTCTTATGTCTGACTTAAAAGCCAAATTCTGAAGCAAAATCACAGCATAATTCGTAGTCAGTAAAGTATACAAACAAAGATAATTTTCCTGCTTTTTGAGGACTTCTAAGCATACCACCATTGAAGATTAGATCTGGTGAGTTGATTGAAGGTCAGGTTAAACGTTTAAGGTAGCTACAAAATTTTACAGGACATACGGGTAAACTGAGAGAAAAGTATAGAACTGGGTAGAAAAAAGATTAGAAAACTGTGCTGGAAAACTAAAAGAGCTAGCATCTGGGGCAACATATGAAATCTATTATTACTAAGGATGCTTTCCAAGCTTTTGTTTTAGATAGCAAGTGCCATTTTGGGTGTGTACTTGGTTTCTGTGCCTTTATACTGAGGTAGAATATTGTCATGGTTTAACCCCAGCTGGCAACTAGGAACATGCAGCTGCTCACTCACTCCCCGTACAGTGAGATGTGGGAGAGAATCAGGAGAGTAAACATGAGAAAACTCGTGGGTTGAGATAAAGACAATTTAATAAGTAAAGCAAAACCTGCAGAAGCAGAGCAAAAAAACCCAAGGAATTCATTCACCACTTCCCAGCTGCAAGCAGGTGTTCAGCCATCTCCAAGAAAGCAGGGTTCCATCACACATAACCATTACTTGGGAAGACAAATGCCATAACTCCAAGTATCCCCCCTCCTTCCTTCATCTTTCCCCAGCTTTATATACTGGGCATGACGTCACATGGTATGGAATATCCCTTTCAGCTGTCCTGGCTGTGCCCCCTCCCAACTTCTTGTGCCCTCCCAGCCTACTCACTGGTGGGGTGGTGTGGTGTGAGGAGCAGAAAAGGCCTTAGAGAGCTTAAAAACCAAAAACACCTGTGTGCTACCAACACCTTTCCCATCCCAAATCCAAAACATAACACTATACCAGCTGCTAGTAAAAAAAGTTAACTTTATCACAACTGAAACCATGAAAAATATAAAAGAAATAAAAGGAGAAAAATTTGTCTCTTGCACATTGATGGCAAGAAAGGATTAAACTTTGGTGATTATTCATTGAAATGGAATAATGAAATACGGCTGTAATCAAAATAGCTTATGAAAAGGGAGATTACAATTTTTTTTCCCCCAAGCTCTGAACCAGTTAATAAGGTTGGCCAGAGAAGCATCTCCAAAAGCAATGCAAAGTTAAAACTCAGAGCAAAACCAGAAGGTGTGACATGGAGGAGGAGAGGAGGGACTTCTTTCGGAGGCAATGTGAAAAAAGCACAAAATATAACATTTTTCTTCTCTAATGTTATTGCTTATTTTTGGGGCAGTCCAAGGAAAACAGAACCATACTCCATCTTTTCTGGCTTCTTTCCTAGTCTAAGTGCAAATTGAGAGACCTGATCTAACTTTGAAACTTAGTATAAGTCTCTTAGATATCTTTTACCAAACCCGAGCACCATGCACATGAGCTTTTCTCTTTCGACTTACCACCAGAGTATTTTCTCTAGTCTAGTGGTTTTGAAAGAACTTTGGTATATCTCTGTTTTTCCAAGAATTTGCATACAATACTGCAACAAGTAGTAAGTAGAAGTAAAAGAGTACTGCAACAAGGACCTCCCCAGCAGGGTGCTCCTCATGCAGTTTGCATTCTCTTTGTGTCTCCAAAGATTGCCAAGGGGAATGAAGAGGGCAGTGGTTTCTCAGCCCCTTTTGAATAAAACTTTGTCTTCCAGTCTATGAAACTGGGGCCCAGCTGTTACAATCAGCACATGCTTGAGAACTAATCGTAGCCCTCTGAAAAGCCTGGGAGTGCAAACTGCAGATACCTCAGGCTGAGCAGACACAGCGCAGCTCAGACCGATTTCAGGGTGGGTCCTTGTAATTAGTACCAGGACTTGTGTGTGTTTGTGTGCTTGCAAGGCTGAAACAGACAAAAATAATTTCAGTTCAACTAATCACCTTCTAATTGATGGTAAGTTTACAGTTCCATGAACACATCTGAGTGCTATATGAGAGCTCAGGCTTTCCTCTGGGAGAAGAGATAACGTCAGGAAAATACAATATTAAGAAATGGAACTTCTACTGGGAAATGGTGCTCTTGTTGTAATAACAGTCAATAACATATTGACTGCCCTCATTTTAACCTTCTCCTTCTTCTGCCACCCTCCTTCTCACATCCTTTCCTGTAGATACTTCCCTAGGCTCTTCAGCTCTGCCTCTTGCAATTTTGCTCTAAATTTGCTCTGTTAAATTACAGCTATTCCTACTCAAAAACTTCCTCTCCCCATGACTGTCCTTTTTTGGTTCCTCACACCTATTGCCACAATAACTTCCTTTGGGGCATCTTCTCTGATATGAAAAGCTTCTTAATTCCTATAGTATGAATATTTCTCCTTCTGTTCTCCACATGAAACCCAACTCCTTCTCAGAGCATTTTTATTACTTTGATCCCCTTATTGACGGCACATATTCCCATCCAGAATTGCTTGTGTACTGTACTTTCCTGATTAAATTACAAGCTCATTAGGATTGGCAGGTTATTTGGTTATGCATTATATAAAATACCACATGTACCTACTATTTGATTTGGATTTCACCCTCATTTTCCCATCACAATTCGGCTAGCTATGCCTGCTCTGGTTTACTAATAAGTATTATTGCCACAATATAGAGTTACCAGAACAAAAGCACCTTTTTGTAGAGGCAGATGGGATGTTTTGGGGGAATTATCTATCTGTAAGACCTCAGATGAACCTTCTCTTTGCACAGGGGGAAACCTGAACTGTTCTAATCCTTACAAGTCAATTATCATCTAAACTGCTCATTTCCTGCTGCAATTCAAGATTCATAAAATCTGAATGGGATATGCATTTTTAATGTTATGGCAGGAACCATAAATATTGTTGGCCTTGTTTGCCAGAATCTTAATACTATAATGACTATAAAGCTGCAGGAAGGAAAAATATCTAAGATGCACTGATTCAGTTTCATAACCCAATAATTCTGACAACCTTTTCAAATGATTAAATAGGCTTGGAGAAATCCAGGCCCTGAAGTATTATCTCCATTTGTGAAACTCTAAATGTTTTTGTTGTTGGGTTTTTTTTTTCCTTTCTTCTTTTAAATAATGCAGGAGCAGGTGCTGGCATTTCAGTTCAACTAATTAGCTTCTAATTTACTGTAAACATCTTAGAATTCCATGAACATGTCTCAGTGGTATCTGAGAGGAAACAATCTACTGGTTCGATAAATCTTTCCTGAAATACCACTGAGAATTGACTACATGAAGTGTATGGCCTTACTTAATATATCTGATTTTTTTAGAATACACTGAAAAGCAAGATAACAGTTCCATGCTTTCCTTGATATTATCATTATCTGTGTAAAGACATACTCTGTAGGAACTTTGTATTAATGACACAATTGCTTTAATTTAAAAAGCTATGTGATACTGTCTTATATTTCAATGCACTACTGGAATTTTTCCAGACATTAAATATATTTGTAATGATATTGCCACAGGAATCTTCAACAATGCTTTGCAGTATTTTTGCATGTCTATGATTTGTGTATCTAATTTGGTGATCAAAATGTAGAACTAAGGATTGCAATGTTTCTTTTATTTCTAGATTATTGCTTTCATAAAGTGGTTGCATTCACAATGAGAAAATTTAGCTGTAAACATTCATTAAAATAAACCAGGAAATCTATCTAAATAGGTCCATTTTTAAAATGTTTATGAACATGTTAAATATATCAAACTTTAATTTTGAGTTTTTTCAAGCTAAATAAAATTGGAAACAATACTGACTTGATTTTCCATATTTGTACTTCTTACTCACATGTTGATTATAGTAAAACATTTAAAATAATCCTATCTGCTTCTCTTTTTTCTTCATTAATTATTAATTATCTTTAAATTAAGATAAAAGACACTTTAAAGATACAGAAGGGTACTAAAAGATACATGTTTATTTTTTCTGACTTCATCTTTGAAAACCAAAGACAGTTGCCTTAGTACAGATGGTAGGATTTATATGTCACCATTTGGTTGAAGTGCTAACTTACCTCTCAGCATGTTAGCAGATCCCTTAGGAATGCGTGGGAGCAGCCCTGCTGACCCAGCACTAGTGACACCGAAATCCCTCTTTCAGTATTGCTATACTTACAAACCTATTGGTACCAGCACCAGCGCATAGGCTTTCCTTTCTCAGATGTTCATCAGCATCATTTGTGTTGGTATAACTTTTGTGGCACTGTGCAATGAACTGAACAAGGAACTGGCTGAGGCTAAAACCTTTTTTTTTCGATTGCAGAGAGCTATTTTTGTCCAAGGGTTGTTCACTGGTATTTTTCATGTTCTGGAACCAGAAACAATTTTCCCAGGGCACTGGAGAGGGTGATGATGAGGCAGGAATGAGTTGCTTAAAGCTTCAGTATGATCAGAGGAAATATACCTATAACTGTACTTTCACAGAAAACAAAATTAGATATACAGAGTCCTGCTGAAAACTGGGCAGCGCCTATTAACACTGGAGCATACTAGAGTTTTGGTTAACTATTGCTTCTTCAACTTCAAAGACAGTAATTTTTCATCATATTTGAAGAATTCACTCTTGTAGGGATGGCATTTTTCTGATATGCTGTTTCCTTAACTTTTCATATGGGGAAAAATGAATGCTGATGTAACTATCTGTTTAGTGTATGTTTTTATTTACACATAAATCTGTCATAGTTTGGATTCTTAATTAGTATAGGGAATCTTAAAACTACTCACCATAGGTTGTGTGAGTGGCTAAAAAGTTGATACCGCTGAAAAGAAAAAATGAATAGAAAACTCTGAGGTGAATAGTGTTAATTACTACGTTTTTATGCAGATTCTTCCATGGAATCGTAAAATCATAGAATAGTTTGGGTTGGAAAGGACCTATAAAGGTCATCTAGTTCAACCCCGTGCAATAAGCAGGGACATCTTCAACTAGAGCAAATTGCTCAGAGCCCCCTCCAACCTGACCTTGAACGTTTCCAGGGATGGGGCATCTACCACTTCTCTGGGCAACCTGTGCCAGTGTTTCACCACCCTCATTGGAAAGAATTTCTTCCTTAGATCTAGTCTCAATCTACCCTCTTTTAGTTTAAAGCCATTGCTCCCTATCTCAACAGGCCCTGCTAAAAAGTTTCTCCCCATCTTTCTTGTAGGCCCCTTTTAAGTACTGAAAGGTTGCAATAAGGTCTCCCAGAACCTTCTTGTCTCCAGGCTGAACCCCAGCTCTCTCAGCCTGTCTTCATAGGAGAGGTGCTCCAGGCCTCTGATCATTTTTATGGCTTTCCTCTGGACCTGCTCCAACAGGTCCATGTCTTTCCTGTGCTGAGAGCTCCAGAGCTGGATGCGGTACTCCAGGTGGGGTCTCACCAGAGCAGAGGGACAGAATCATCTCCCTCGAGCTGCTGGCTACACTTCTTTTGATGCATCCCAGGATGTGGTTGGCTTTCTGGGCTGCAAGCACACATTGTCAGCTCATGTCCAGTTTTTCATCCACCAGTACTGCCGAGTCCTTCTCAGCAGGGCTGCTCTCAATCCCCCAGCCTGTATTGATACCAAGGGCTGACCCAACCCAGGTGCAGGTCCCTGCCCTTGGCCTTGTTGAACCTCATGAAGCTCACATAGAAAAAATATTAACTGAAATTTATATTGATATACATAGGTGCAAAGCAAATTGGTCTGGAGTGGAAAATTATGTAATTGCTACCCTTATGTTACAGGGCTTGACACACAAAGTGATAAAACCCTCAACCTGTTTCAATTGGTTTTCCAGTTACCCTGGAAGAGGAGCTGCTACACAGTGTGGTGCCCACATCCTTGTGCCAGCAAAGGAAGCTTCAGCCCTCTGGCTGAAAACTTTTTCTTATGGGATAGCTTGTATCCCTGATTCAAGGCTTTCTTGGCAGATAATCTCCTGTCCTATACCCTAATACAAATTAGTTTAATGGTATTAAACTAAGAGTGATGTGTATTCTCCGTGCATATTCCAGGGTAAAGGAGGAGCCTCTGTCCTACTTCACAAGGCTTAAACTTCCTCTCTGGTGGTAACTCTGTTAAGAACCAGAAAACAACATCCCCCCAACACTTAATTACATAGATGCAACTGTGTACAAGAGGAGGATTTTTTTTCCTCTACAGTTTTGATATTTTAGAGATTTTATTTTAAATAACCTGCCAGATTCCCCGAACTGTTTCCAAACTGAGCTGAACTGTCATCCAAATAGCCTCAGGGAAGTTTACGGCTACATATCTTAATACTGAAAAATGTAAGCCTTTGGTATTAAGACAAAGCAGGATTTTGTTTCCATGCAATAAAGGGCCAGAGCAGGGGGTCAGAGGTTCCAGCTCTTCCTCCTAACTTTACCTGGGATGCTAGGAAGTAATGATGCTTTTTATACAAATCTGAATGAGAGTGGGTGCCACATTTAGACTGTGTAATGTTGAACAAGTTGCTGAACAACTCTGCTTTTCTGTTTGTGAAGCTGGGACAAATAAATTCCCTTTTAGAGCTAATAACTAACTATTCATTAGTGTTTATAGAGCTACTTCTAGTTCTCATAAGGAAGGTTTTACTGACGTGAAAGGATTCTGGGATTCTCCTAATGACTCTTTTAGTTTCCCATACCCTTCTTTTATAGCCAGGAAATGAAGGATTCTGGAGTGTGGTAGGCAGATTTTATCTTTATGGAGAAAATAGGAGGGCCTGAGATTAGGCAAGTAAATTCCTGTGTGCACCAAGGTAAAGACACACTGGAAAAAGAGGCTACCTGGATCTTTGTAGCACTGAGATATAACATAGCCATTTAGCAGAATGCTGATGGATTGATTTGGTGCCTGACATTTAGCTTTTGTATCTGACTGCAGTGGGTTTTTTGTGGTGCTGGTTGTCATTCTCTCCACACGACTAGCTTTTGGCTACATGTACCTCTGTTATTAAGTCCTCAAGTTATGGCTTGATGGCAGTGGACAGAACAATTCCTTAGCAGAAAATTCTTAGCAAGTGCACAAGTGACTGCTCAGTGAAGCATTGTAATTAAAGAAGCAATGGAATACAATCTACTAAATTACTTCAGTCTGTCAAGGTGGTAAGGCAAATGCCAGTGCAGAGTAATAATCTGAGCAGTAAACTTATAAAATACCCATTCTTTGTTCTGACATGGACCATTTAAATCTCTTTTTCTCTTAATTCAGTAGCTGGAGAGAATCCCATAATTAATTAGGGTAAACATAAAAATGTTTCTTTAATATAAAACTATTGAAGCCTTTTACAGGAAACAGCGATTGACAGCTGTTCATAAAGTACTCAGTACTGCATTCCTAATGACAATGTTTACTAGCAATGGGATACAGTGTTAACCCTAACACATTGTTTTTTGTGGTATGAATGTTGGAGGCATGTGTATTCAAATACTAAAGATTTCTATTACACTGGGGTCAATGTTTTTTGTTGGTTTTGTTTTCTTTTTTTTTTTCCTTTCAAATGTATTTTTTTCCTAAAAGTATCCAGATATATGCTATCATTTCATTCACCATTCACAGAGCTATAACTTTATTACTTTTAAAAATAATGGTGTATTTTCTTTTATGAGGGAACATTGGAGGAACAATTAAATCTTTTAGGCTTAGTTTTCATGCCAGTTTGTTCAATCATTGTCCATACTAATTTCTGATACATTCAATATAGCAGAAGGTAATGAGCACAGAGTGGCTGAAGTGATTGGATCAGAATTTCTACCATTCATAAGTATGAATATGTACTGAAGGTTTTTAATTTGTTTTAAATTGATGGTGAGTGTTGAGGAGAAAAGAGGAAATGGTACTTCTCCCTCAGGACATCCATTTTCTGTTCCATATGTTTCTGTATGTTTGAACTTTTGGGTATTGCATTTTCATCTTTTAATACTATCTAAAGGTAAAGCTTTTAACACTTTTTCGATATTATTAAGGAGTCTGGTGTCCTCTTGGGTGACATGTAGGTTTGAAAGCAGAAACAATTATTTAATGAAATGATGAACTTTTGGCTCCCCTTGATTTTTTGAAAGCTCCTGAAATTGTGGCAAGGTTTCATCTGTCCCAAATTTAGATGTCTAAAAATTACTCATCTGATTCGCATCCTAGGCTACCTTCACGGTAAAAGCTACAGAACCCTCCAAAAGGTGAATCATCTTATTTTAAGACCAGAGGTGGAATTAATCTGTTCAGATGCCTGTAAATGTCCACAGAGAGAAACAGGCAGTTTTAGGGCAAGATTCATCTCTCTTAAAGTAGCCATCTAAGATAGATCAAATGAATCTACATTAGGAGAGGAGAACTGTGCCCTAGTGAAAGAAAAAAACCGACTGTTTCTTGGCATTGACTGTCTGGGAGTTTAGATGATTAGCTTAGATTAGAAATCTAGCTTTGAGATACATTAGGTTGATTGATATTTGCAACACAGATTGGCTGTAAACAACCAGCTCTGCATAATGTGCTAACTGGTTGGCATAAAAATATGTAAGTGCATAGAATTCAAAAGGACTCTGTGAATATATGACAGTGCCAGCTCTTTCATTGACATAAATCAATGCAGGTTCATAGAACTGAAAACTACCGTACTGGTTTGTAACTGCTGAGAGGTTGACTTAGTCAGTGTATAGCAAATTTTGCTTAAATTATTTAAGAAAAGCTTAGAATATGCTTGCTGTGCCATCTAACCAACCATCATGTAACATACTTATCCGAATCCTGGAAATTTTGAGCTGCATCTCCAACATCATCAAATAGTCCTTGCAATATGTAAATGCATACTGATTTAATTAATTTTGCATTAAGGTATAAAATACCCAATAGATGGATACTCAGATTCAGGAGTTCTGGAATTAGTACAGATTTTTACTTTCTTTCTATTATTGAAACCCCTGGGATTTTGCATTTTGGTCCTTGTGTAGTTTATAAAGGCAACATGAGCCATATATTTAGCAACAACAACCTGTATCCCTGTTCACCCTTCTTTCCCTTCCTCCATACTATTTTTTCCTCTTTTTTTCCCCAGCTTTTCCTGCATGAGATATGGGTGAGGCTGTCTGCCTCCAGTGAAGATGCTGTCTTCTAATAAAAGGTAACTCTGCATCTTACGGTCGTTTCAGTTTAGTCTCCCTAATTTCTTTCTGATATTTTCGGGACAGACAACCACAGGCAGCGTTTGGGTAATTTGTAGTAAATTCAACACACACAGGGCACTGCACATGCACAGACCACCTGTGTGGTGTGTACTCAGTATGGCTGAGATCTTGGACTCCTTGGGTATCCTGTAAAGTTTGTGTATGCATGAACAATGAACATTATTTGGAGATTCCTGGGGGTCTGGCAGCCCATTCTGACTCACTGCTCTGACTGTGCTGCCCCATTTTTCTAAAAGGCCCAAGAGTCTGATA
The DNA here is from genome assembly GCA_002844005.1 of Limosa lapponica baueri. Classification (NCBI taxonomy): domain Eukaryota; kingdom Metazoa; phylum Chordata; class Aves; order Charadriiformes; family Scolopacidae; genus Limosa; species Limosa lapponica. Next base: position 1,238,949 of record KZ505658.1, read on the forward strand.
CAATTGTACGTTTGCTGCATTATATGGAAATTATCTATCCTACCTCCTGGCAGTTCCAGTGAAACCTTATCGAGTTCAGTAAAAGCCTTCCTTCTGGATTTCTGTGTTATACAAATGCCCCTCAATATCTTCCTTTTCTTCCTTTCAGTTTTTGGCTGACAACTGCTTCTCACATTACTATAATTATCTTTTATCATGCTCCATTCATTTGAAAGCCATCTAAAGTTTTGATTAGGATGCATTGAAGATACTCTTCTCTTGAGCATGATAAATAAAGAAGAGAATATTAAACCTGTAATCTGATTGTAGCGTGCCTGCATTTTTCTTTTGTTTGAAGAGTAGAACATGCTGATATTTACTCTGGGAACAAGTTTTCTGGGACTGTCTCTGATGCACTGACAGTTACAGCATCTCTACTAAAGACAACTCTACCATGGAGCAAAAGAACCAAAATGAGCAGCTTTAGGCAAAGCTTATTGTTAGTTATCTCTGTTATGCTCAGTTATGATCTGTGTCATGCCAGACCTGCTTCCTTTCATTCTGTAGCATAATAAACTAATTTTGAGCCTGCATTTTAAATAACAAACCCTGATTAAATCCTTGTTTTTCCCTTTGAAAATAGGATAAATTCATTTATATGAAGAAAAGTGTTTACTTTTGTTTCTTAAAAAGTGTGTGGGACTAGTTCAGCTTACATTAAATTGAATAAAGGACATTCAAAAATGATCACAACTGGTGCCTTAAAATATTACGATATGACAGGTTTGCCTACTTTATTTACTTTATTCCGGGTGACAACATCCATGACAGAATTGCTGTGCCTTGGGCTATTTTTTTTTTTTTTTTTTTTTTTGTTTGCATTGTTTTAGCAGAAATTGTGTCTGTATATTAAAGAACTGGATTGGGTTTTTTTGTTTGTTTGTTTGTTTGTTTTTTATTTTTTATTTTTTATTTGGATAATGCATATCTTGAAACTTACTGTGCAGTGATTAATGTGTACAGCATACACATATGTGCCAGCAGAGAAAGCTTCACAGTGTATGCACAAAATTTCCATACGCCAGTTTTTAGTAGGATAAACCTTTTCAGTATTATATCATGTTTATATACTCTTCCATATGTTTAAAAATGTTTTCACGTACAAAATGGTCATGAATAATTCAGCCTCCTAGTTGTAAAATGATAATATAAGTTTCATTTATGTTTAAAGTATAGAAATTCTTTGATTTAAAGGAGAGATTAGTCAGGTAATTTTTTATTTGCTGCTGGTGTCTTTACTAATCAAAGATGATATAATATGTTTGTTAATAACATCTTTTCTTTGAATCTATTACAACATAAAATTGTTCACTCAGACCAGCTTCATGTAATTTAGCAACCTGGATTATGTTCAGTCCTATAAAATCTCCCAGACAGCCCCATAAAAATATAATAGATCATCTACAGGGTGAACACCTCTGCTATTACACTATTGACAGCAAGAAGTGATTGCATACTTTTCACTGCAATGGTATCAGTGATGGCCTGCAGGAGGTACATTTTCTCTCAAGACACTGTGAAGCCTGATGAAATGTTTTAATATGGTCAATGGTGTGACTGCTATCTAGGTAGATACACAAACATATGTGCTGCTTGAGTGATGAAAAAGTTAAACTAAAGCTTTATGTAGTACATAACAATACCCAGTACTTCTGCAGGATAAAATATGGACAGTGGTGTAGGACCTGTGCTGTGTCTTGACACATCAATAAACTTTGTCCTTTACAAATTATCCGTAGCAAATGTATCTTTATTTTTAAATTAGATAAAGGATCCCAGTTATGAAGCAGCCCTTTCCCCACCCTACCACTGTTGTCCTCACTGTGCAAACATGCAGCCAAGAAACATCCTCTTTAATTGTTTTGTCTACCTGGAGAGAAAAAAATCTGCTACACGGGGCAAATCTGACCAGCAGTAACAGTTCCCTATTACCTTCTCCTATGGGCATCCAAATTCTTCAGGATGCTAGGAATAATCTACCGTGATTTTTCTAAATGCATATGAAGCCACCATTACTATCGAATGCAGATTTACATTGAGTGCACAACGCTAACACCTGACAAATGCACTTCATACTCTGCAGGAATGCTCCCACAGACAAGTCCCAAGCACATAAAAGGAGGCGGCAACAGGTGGAGATGACATGCCAGTGAAGGAACAGAAGGCAATAAAAAGGCAGCATTGGTCAGAACGAAAAATGGTTGTCACTATACACCATCTTCTGAAAGAGTATCAAGAAAACTGTAGCCATAATACTGGAGCAGAGTATTTGTTCATATATATGCTGTTCCTAGACACTCAACATGATCTGCAAACTTGGACATCCTTCCCAGTAAACAGGGAAGTTAGGATATAATTTTAGGTTTTGTACACTGACAATGTAACCCAGACCTCACTGTCAACTGGTGTGTATTTCTGTCTGATCATTGAATCTCTGAAGCCAAAAAATCCAGCAGAGATATTACACTTGCATGAAGTGGGGACGTGGTGTAATTTTACTTTCAGCCATTAACTCATGAAATAAGGATGGAATGATACTACTGATTTATTTTTTTCTTTTTTTTCTCTTTGTGGCCTGGACTTTGTTGCTAAATTGGAACAGTTTGTGCTTAATTCATATAGTTAGCAAAATTAAACAGGGCATGGTTGCTGTATATGTCCAGCTATTAGACAAGTGCTAATATTAAAAAAGTTAAGATGCCAAGCTTTATCTGAAATACAATAATAAGGAGCCTGAATGCGGGAAGAAATTTTCTGAACTCTGATTACCCAAGGATGGACTGTTCATCTGAGCTTGGGAGCTGCATCCATTGGGGTGATAGTTTGGATAACTTTATCGAGACTATTTTACTGGAATATTTATCCATTAAATAAATCTCTGCCTTGACAGGTGAGATATTGTCTGATTTCTTGAGGTTGAATGTAACTGAGAGCATTGACAGTACTCAACACTCATCAGTCTTCCCTGGTTCACACACACCAGGATAAAATGAAATCCTCTACCATTGAAGTCACCTCTGGTGTCACAGAAGACATGTGCAAGAGTTCACAACATTGCTTAGGTATGTAAATAATTCATTTTAACCTTGGTTAAGCTATTGGGCTTAAATTGCTGAGTTTATCTGGAAACATCTGTGAACTGTGGTGAGGCTGCAGGGTTACCACAGAGAGATGCGTGTCTTCGATGCAAGGAAGCATCTGGAAGAGTAAGAGAAATGTCTGTATTCGTCTTGTCATCGAACCGCTTCAAGAAGAAGGCACAAGACAAGATGGCATTAGCAATGGACTTGGAGAATTGCATCCCATGTAGCACAGGAAAAGATCCTGCCTGTGACATCTGAGGCAGAAGCACTCATGTGACACACAATCATCTCTCAGGCTTTTCCTCGCAGGGAAAGCCATAGGTCCGAAACATCCTTTTAGAAATGTTTCAAAGTTATGAATGTTGAAGGGACCTGTTCTTTGAAGGTCTTTTGTAATCTGAATTAAGTGTTCCTGAGGTACTGATCATGGCAAAGTCTGATCATTATGGTCTTTGAGTTTCTCAGTGTTTTCATTTCAAAATTTAAAACCACATTTTAAATGACTTTTAATACTATAAAAAACCTAAAAAATATAGATATAGAAAATTTCCTAAACATCTTATAACTACCACAAGAACTGCATGACTTAACAGGAGACAAATTATTTGCTTTCTTTTTATTTTCCATTCCCTCTTATTTTCCATTATTATTTGCTTTATAATTAAACTTTTTTTTTCTGCAACTGAATACAACTTATGCCTTGAAGCTTTTCGGTGTGGTAGCCTACTAAATCAAACAGTAAAGTTTTTTGAGATTTGGAAAGGATTCAAACTGTACTAATTTGTGAACATAAGGTTTTGTATATTTTGAGCTTTTAGAACCTGAATTTTAATACTATAGACACTTTAAATACGGTAGGTTTTCTGAATACAGAGAAAAGGCTGAATGAAAGACATTGTTTTCACTTTAAAAATGGGTCCAATGTCATCAGTTAGATAATTTCTATTTTTCAAGAAAAAAGAATGGGCATGGAGCTGCCCATTTCAAGCACAAATCCTAACTATACATCTGCACCCTGGGATCAGTGTTTGCATAGACTGTTTCCATCTAGGAACTCCATTTTTGAGGCAGTCTTGCACAGATCAGAATCATTCTGCTGATCGACATCCACAAGCCCATACTTGTAAAGACAGTAGGCAGGAGAGTAGAATTGGCTCTGCATATATTTATTGGAAAATCTGTACTGACAGCAGCTGAGAACGTAGGTTTTCTAGGAGAATGATGTATGCACAAGGTTGTGGGCAGTAAGAAAGACATTAGTACCCATTCATGGGAGGTTTTGTTCTTTGTGTTTATCCCTTCTCAAGAAGCTTTTCCTTTTAGACTTGTACAGTGAGAGCTGATATATTAACTTGACCCTGTCCCTAAGAAAGCTGTTATCTATTCCATTGCTGTGAACTATCTGAACCATGACTTTGGTATGATGCAGTCAAGGAGAATATAACTTCATTATATTCAGGCACATTGCCAAGCAAACATCCAAGCTATCACCATGTTTTTTGTAAAAAGACATTCTTTTTTTTGTGAGACTATTAGGTAACTATGTAATGGGAAACAAAACCTTTGTTTTCATAAGCAGTTTTAGCATATAAACCAATTTATGTATAATTTCATCCCACTGCATGCTAGGTTACCAATTCTAAATTCCATTTACAGATTTAATTTTCCAGTCCCCACCTTTTTCTTTTAATCTTGTTCAGTGTTTTTAAAGATGTTATTGCAAATCAGGCTTTTAAAAACATAAATTATCAGACACAATTGCTTTCAATGACACTATCAGCAAATGGCTAGAGTGCAATCAAACTAAGTGCTTCTTCCTGTTGTCTTTTACACACACGCACACACCCCGCAGATGAAATCACACTCGAATGCACTCGGCTAAAGCAGCTGATGAAACCTTTTCCCTGCTTTTCCCGTGTGGCAAGCGAAGGGAAGATCGCGTCCCTGTGCGGCGGCACCATCACTCCCCTGTGCCACTTTCTTCCGTTTGCACGGTCGGGCTGTCAGTCCCACTCAAGGGACTGAACACTGCTTTGGAGGGGTCATGTTTCCCTCCCACCGCAGCTGCTGTGCTTTTCCCCTTTTACTCTCTCTATTCAGTGGTCCTTTCACTAGTAAAAGGAGTCAGGCACCCTGGTGCCCTGGGCCATGCCACTGTGTAAGAGCGGACACAAATCAAAGGACCTGGAATCTTTCTGAGCACATTACTCTGATCTCGCCTGCAGGACACTTCCAGGCAATGCCAAGAGCTGGTAAATGCTGTTCAGCCGGGAAGCTCATTTTCTGTGCAGCATCGTTGCTACAATAGGCTGCTATATTGCAGAAATCCGGAAAAAGAGAGAAAGAGACAAAGCAGTTCTCACCTTGTCTGTGAGAAATCAGCATCTGACACAATACTTCAATTCTGACAGAATACTTCAATTTTAAAAATGGTAATATTTCAAGAACTGCCTGGTTTTATTCACTGAGATGAGAGCACTAAAATTCCTATGGGTATTAGTTCATTCTGTTTCACTGGACACTGATGATTACAATTAGGTTTGTATCAGGCAAATGGTTTGTAACCTTTTGTAATGATCTCAGTTGAGTATTTGCCTCGATGATGGTGCTTATCTGATCCACAGAGAAGTTCGTAGCCAAAGGCATCCACAGACTTACTTAAGCATTCTTTATGAAATGTTGCAGTGCTTGACCCCCAACACGGCCCTGTCCCTTTTTCTTTAAATCCACAAGTAGATATTAAGATTTCTCACACAACACATCCTTCTTTCTTATTGGAGTAAATCTGGAGTAACTTTTCCTTACTGTTGTGTCTGTGTTGCCCATCTAATCTCTCCACTCTCTGTAAAGATGACACATATCCACATGTCCACCAAAGCTCATGACCCTCAGTGAGGGTGACCTGGATCCTTTTCTCTGAAGCTACAGCCATCCTCTCCTGCAGAAATTTTGCTGTCTTTGGTCTTCTGTGCAGATCCAGAATGTGGAGATATTGCGTCTCCTATTTTAGTACCTCCTTTTTGTTTTTCAAACTCTTCTCTTCATCTTGCCTCCTTTCTTCTATATTTCTTCTAAAACTAATTGACAAAATGGTGTTTATTGACCGTTCTACCTTCTCTGCTTGCAATCTTAACTCTATCCAGTCTAAATCTTCAAATCTCTTCTAATTCCTCATTTGTCTTCAGGTGTTCACTTCCTTCTGCCTTTCTGCATGAATGTAGCTCCCTTTCTCATTTTTGAGATTGCTTGACACGACTCCAGTTGCTTCTCCAAGTACTGCTTAATCTTCCTTTACAACTTCATGTCTAAGGTAATGTGTGACTTCTAAATTTTTAGGTGCATGGAAGCATCAGGAACTGAGAGGTGTGAGATGGTATTTAGAATTGATGTTTGCAATCTGGCTGTTTGTCCTTTCTGCTAATGTTTCTCGCATGGAAATGACAGCTCAAGGTACATCTGAGGTGTTTATCAATCAGAATGAACTTCCTTCCTTATTTTTTCTGGGGAAAATTTTGCAAATGCATTAAGCAAAACAGTACAACAGTTCACCACTTTCAAATACAAATTCATAAAACTTGCAATTTTTAGAATTTTTAATTTTTCTAAAATTTGTCCTATTTTTTCTTGCCTTATTTCATTTGCCAATGTAACAGCCCTTTTTTTTCTTCTTTTTTTTTTTTTTCTTTTTCTTTCCATCACACCCTCTGATACCGAAACCATTATTCTTCTAACAGAGGATTGATTTCATTTTACTGGGCCATTATTTTTCTGATTTCAATCCACAAATAGGTATAGATTACCTAAGCTGTGCTTGGTGAAATGTATCCAGTTTCTCAAAGAAAGCAGTAAAAAATGTGGAACAAATCTTCAACTGGTATTTATGGTTGTTGTTTCACTAAACTGAAATCAGTCTGAAGGAATCTAAATTCATTACTTTATTTCCATTCTTTAGTTAGCAGCACAGATGACTGGACTTGCCAGATGCTGTACAAGGGAGATAACTGTGTAATATTCAAAATGTTGAGTCCCATGTTGATGGCCAGCCACAAGCCAAAGCTTTGCATCTGTTCAATGGCCTAATAGATATTCAAGCTACACTGCCAAAAATGACTCAAAAAAAAGTTAAGCTTTATCTGTTTTTACCAGGGGACTGTACATGAATATATGTCATGCTTTTGCTTGAGCTGATATACGCTGCACAGTTTTTCTGGCAATGTTTCCTTTCTGAAAGCAGTTATTTGAAAGCATACATGTTATGGAAGCATGCGGTCAACATGGCTTTTCCCTACTTTATTTTAAACTTGACCCATGGAAAGAGCAAGTCTGTACTAGTCAGTCTACCTGTCTGTCCTGGTACAACAAAGTGTTGTAGAAAAGTGTGTGGCCTCTTCTTGATAACATGTCCTGGGTGAGAAGAGGGAGTGTAAACACTGTAGGTGTGTGTGAGGAGCACCCCAAACTGCTGGTTCTGAGAAGGATTTTGACCCAAAACTGATAATGCCAAAGGAAATGGACAAATGTAAAATTTACCATTAGTAGAATTAAACAGTAACCAGGGCACCACCAATAAAACTGAGAGAAAGGGTCACCTTGAGAAGCAATATAGGAGAAACATGGAGATCTGTAAGGGGGCAGAGACCCTGGGGGTCATGGGGCAGGCAGGCGGGAGGGTGCTGTTGGCTCTGGGTTATCTTTTGTATTGCTGATACTTATCCTGAATGTGTAGCACACTGGTTGCTGGTTAATTACATCATTAATAAATCAATAAACTGCTTCCATCCTGATTCCATTTAAACTGCATGAGTTAAGTGTTTTTTCCCCATGACAAAGTACCAGTTATCCTATAGCAACAACACAACAGCATCTTTGATGCTGGAAAAGCTGACCGTTATAGCTATAGGTTTGGATTTGTTGCATTGGTATGTCAGTGAGTGGACATCAAATCAGTTTTAAACACTTCTAGCAAGTCCGTCTCTGTGGTCGTACAAGTGTGACTCAGTAAAAAAACAGAGTGAGCTTTCTGTTCCCCTGCCAATGCCCCAAAGGCCATAAAAGATATCCTGGATTTCCCTGAGGAAACCCGGCCATGGAACACCTGCCAGAAAAAAAGACATTTAGTCTGACATTGCAATGGAGATGCAAAATATACAAGAAAGAAAGGCAACAATGCTGAGTGATGCTGGGGTGCCCACATATTTATAGCTGTGAAATGTGCTGGCTTGACAAAGGCACAAAGGCAGCCAAGTGTACTCTAACAAAATTGCAATGTTGGCAGCTGTGTCTGGGGACAATAGGTACCAGTAAAATTTCCTCATGTGGAAATCGCAGGTCTAGCATCTCGATATTTTCTTTAATTCTTTTTCTGATCATTCTCATTTTTCTACTGTCTTATCCAACTATCTTTTATTTTTTTTACTCCCCAGCAGAAAACGAGACTATGCTTCAATGTTGTGTTCATTAAAAAGTTCACCAACAAATGCAGATGCTATGGATGAGCACTATGTTAATTCTATGCATTAGCAATTAAAAAAACACTGTAAGAGGCTGCAAGAGAACTGAGCTGAAGTAAAATAACTCATATGCTTCTTCAGTCTATTGTGTACTTATGTATTTTGTAACTAAGTGGTTTTTTTTTTTTCTGTGTGAAAATCTACATATTGTTCTTAATTCAGAGAGTAAAAGAACCATCATATCTGTGGACATCAAAACATGTTATACATTATTCTCTCCATAGAACAAGAAGTAGACTATCAGGATTGTATTAATTTCCTGTTCTCCCCTGGAGTTGTAAACATGTCCTATTCTTCTGCTTGTGCTGCTTGCATCTTTTCTTCCTTTAAACTGCACCATATGACGCTTCAGTTTTTTTCTGGAGTTTTTTTTTTGTGGTGTTTTTTTTGTGGTGGTTTTTTTTTTTTCCCCCAGAATAATTTACTTTCTTCCTTTTTCTTTTTCCTTTTCTTCTACTATTAATTCTATCTCCCCAAGTTATTGTCCCAGCTGAGGAGCCTTATAAAATCTTTCCGTAAATGTGTTATGTGAGAGCTGTATGCCCAACTCCGGAATCTCTGAGCCATGCCGTAAGTATAGTACCTGGTTAAATGGTGAATCTCCTTGTGACTCTAAACTGCAAATGTCAAAAGTTTAGATGGGTTCCAAAAACAATATGATATATGAATGGAGAAAAAAAATCCATTAGAGGTTGTTAAAGAAAAGAGTATTATATTTGGTGCAGGAAATCCCTGAACTGCAGATTGCAGAAAGCTGGGAAACTTCAGAACGAAATATAACATTGAATGCCTGCCTGTTTCTTATACTTCTCCTGAAGCTTCCGCTACTGATTATTTTTGAACGTGAGATACTGGGCTAACAATACTTGGCTTGTTATGGTATGGCTGTTCTTATATATTCTTATGTAAATGCTTAAGACAGGTTTCAAAAGTGAATTAATTCCCACCCACAGATTCATTCATTCACTGTCAGGGTATATTCAGTTTTTCGACTCTTTCTTAAGCATAGAACTACTCTGGGGGAGAAGAATGCACAGGGACAAGAATCCTAACATTATAATTCTTTATCACCAGAACATGTCATTATATATGCATTTTCATTTGTTTTATTATATTTTGCAGGATGAATATCCATATGACTGGGATTCAGAGTTAGCTGTTACAGTCATCAATGGTTTCAGTATTGATAGGGTACTGACATGAGCACAAAACTAGATTTGCTCCTCATTTCCATCTTAACATACTTTGAGGGTAAAAGATTATTCGTTGTATTTCCATTTTGATCCTTTACCTCTCCAGTGCCAGATGCTGAGTAAACATACAAACTTTCTAGTACTTGTTTTGATTTTATCTGAGTCTTATTGAGGCCCGTGATGGGCTTTGAAGACCTTGGAATATCAGCTGTCTTCTCTTTGTTGTCAAGCTAATTGAGAAATCATCCCTAACTGGGATCCCATCGAGAACGAAATCTCTTAATACAAATATGATGAGTTTCTTCCTTCTTTTGCCTCATGTTGGCTGACCTTTCCTGGAACATAGGTCAATTTAGCAGATGTGTTTTCTCCTCTTATTGATCCAATTTGTTTGGTTAATGTTTTTTTAAAGAAACAGCCCTAACTCAGGCATAGTCAAGTTAAATGTGGGAAGGTCTCAGAAGTGTAATGTAAAATATATTCAGGCTCAAGAATAGTAAACCAGTATGAATTAATACTCTTTGCTAAAGTGCGCATGGAGTAAAATGAAGCTTACGATAAAGCACTGACATTACACAACCTATGTTGTATCCAAAATTTCAGTGTCTTTTGTCCTTAAGAGTTTAAGCTAAATAGACAGAGATGACATGAATATTGTTTTTTAAAGTTCATGAACTTTTATTCTTCTACTTGGTTACAATAGCAGTTATTCTCCTGAAACTAATCAGTTTTTGTCTATATTTACAGCTGCCAGAGATCAGAACCTGGCTCTAACTTCTTACAAAAGCAATTGAGTTAAAAGTGGGTTTTGTTCCAGAAGCAGCTGCTGAAAGGGCAATGGAGCTTTTGAGGACAGAAAGAGAGAGAGAAAAAAATCCAAATTGTCAAGAAAAAAAGAAATTAATAAAATCCTCAAAAATAGTAAGTAAATGGACTGGCTCTTACTGTGCTGTCCATTTCAATGCATTTTGACCTGAAGTCTGTGGCCAGTTAAGTTACTTGAGCAATTTTAACTGGAAGGAAAGGTTACTGGTTGCAAACTATCTGTCTTTTCTTTCAGAAGTAACTTATCACTGGAAAGTGTATAATATATGTTCCCACCATGAAATGAGAACCCATTATCGCTCCCTCTCTCCCACATGCAATATCTCCATTGTGGATTTCACACTGGTTAACAGAAAGAGTTCATTGAAAGAATAAATTTGTTCATTTCTGCAGAATCAAACAGATTAAAGGAATCAGAGCTGAGAGCGAGAACTCAACAGTAATGTCAACAGCCCAGGTCTCCCTGGCAGGAAAGGCTAACGCTGTAAGCTCACAATCTGAACTGGCTTTTTTCAGCTGAGAGCAAATCTCTGGCAGACGTTCACTGCAGCTGTAGTTTTATTGACAGTAATGATATTTCTGTTTTCAAATGACAGAAAATATGTTTGATACTTTCAGATTTGTTTCCCTTTGGGTCAGAGGTCTTTTCACGCCTTGCATAAATGATGGAAAAAATACAAATTAACTTCTCTAAAAAATAGGATCTACAGATTATCTTCAATGTTTGAGTAACAAGTCTATTCTTACCAGAAGTTGCTACTGAAATATTCTGCACAAACATTTTGAGTTTATGGGTAAAATCACTTTATAGTTCTCACTATTTGTTTCATATTTACAGAACTGTAAATTATCTGAATATAATAATAACGCATAGCTACTATGGTAGTTGTTGTGTCTAATAGTATGACATTGTTAGTGAAATAATATTAATATTCTCAGCTGATACAACATAATTTTGGATTGGTAAATATCAACATAAACATGTAATTTCCTTGCAAGGGGAGTAAATGATTATCATCTCACTTTAGGGACTGGGATTTGAAGCATAGGTAAATGAAATTACTTAATCTCGTGAGGCAGGAATTAATGAAGATCTTGTAGTTTAGAGTCTACTGTCTGAAATCCAACAATATGCATACATGACACCATCCATTCATCCATCCCCACATCCATTTTTTTTCCTTTTTTCTTTACCGAAATAGTGTCTGATTGACAAAAATGTGGAAAGAAATGAAATTAAAGAAAAAGAAAAAAACTGAAAGGAGGATGGTAAGGCCAGAATGGTCTCAAAGACTTTTTAAGTGCACTGGTGTGCTTCTTTGCAGGTGTTTGTCTAACCTGTACCTGGAGTGTTAGAGACTCCCATCACCTCCTCAGGTTGTTCCAGTGCTCCATTACCTTTGCTGTTTGAAGTTTTTTATAAAGTCTTTGTTGCAATCTAAGTAAATTATTTCTTTTCTGTTCTTTTATGTGTATTGAAAACTATTGTTCTCATTGCGTTTGAGCAACAGCTTACACAGCTGAAGACGGTTATCAAGTCTCCTCTCTGTCTTGTAGGAAGCTTGTTCTAAAGAGGATGTCATGAAGTGACAAACACAGCTGTCAAAGTGGAAAACTGTTCTTAAAATATAAAAACATGCTAAAGATTAAAATGTTAAAATATTAAAAATATAAAATATTTTAAAAGTATCCCTTCAATCACAGTGGTTTGTAATGACAGTGAAAATGATCTGATGCATTTATAGGTGTTACTACTGTAGTAAAATGCTAAAAATCTAGTCTTTTCAGACAGCTGAATAATAATGATAATCCCCAAGCCTTTACAGTTGCAGAGTTTGAATGCTTATGGTGTTCGTCATTGTAAATTAGTAATATTTTTAAAGAAAGTGTACTGTGACAGATTTCTACAGGAGATGACGAATGTAGGCTCAGTTGCATTATTTGAGGAACATTCCTGCTGTGGCTGAATGAAAAATAGAATAGGGTCCTCAGGCCATTCATAGTATAATTTTAATGACCACTAAAATGATAGCTTTGTTTATTTGATTACTTGTTATAAATTTAATATTTTAATCCATAATCTTATTATTATGACAGACATTTGGAACTTTGGGGCTTGAGTCACATGAGTTCCATAGAAGCATAATTCTAGATTTATACTGGGGAATGTGAAAGGAAAAACTGAGTTCTTGATATCATAACATCATATAACGTGCTGAAAGGATTTCTTTGCAGAAATAATTTCCAAACGTTTATAAGGGCATGATAAACTGATATAATAACAGCAGAAGTTTTCAGTTTTAAGGTCATAACACCAGCACAACAAGAACAAATATTTTTGTGGTAGAAAATACAGCCAACTTGAACTCAGTGTTTCATCTTCTCCAGTTTAATTTGGAGTATAAATGAAGTCAAATTGAGCTCTCTTGCTGTAATTTACAAAAATAAGAGAATGTTATCATTCTGAACTTCTAGTTCTTCACAATTATTTTGGTTTCAGTTAGTGCTGAAATGCTGAATTTCCCAGCCTAGGCTGGTTTACGCTCAGTGCAGTCTGACACTGAGAATTACTAGAAGGTTTCCTTCGATTAGACTCCCTGAGGTCACAGCTTGTCCCTCTGCAGCACAGCACACTATTGCTTCTATTCAACTTGGACTTTTTTTCACGGCAGGTCTTACAGAAAGAGGAAAACCACACAAGTTGCAAAGAATAAACTGGCATTGTACCTGTCTGAAGTTTGTGATCACATTGCAACTGAGAGGAAAAAAAAAAAGGCTGACAAAAGGATAGAATTTACTGTCAAGAAGTAACTGAATACTGCTCCATTTGAAACAATAGGAATTATTCTCATTTACCATTAGATGGCATACATACAGTATAAAACACAAGATTAAACAGAATTTCTGTGTACCTGGGGAAAGGTTAAGTAACACTTCTGTAGTATAATAGATGCACACTGAAGTACTCTAATAATACTTGTTTCCACTCAAAGTTGTTATGTCTAAAGAATCTCAGACTCTCTACATTGAATACTTCTAGATAACATGCCAAATAAGACTAAAAGTAGCTCAGTGACTGTTAATACTGCAGCACTGCGGTGTATTGAGCTCCTACATCCCTCTTTCCCATTTTCCCTGTTCAACAAGGATTTGCCATTACTTTATGTTCTGTAACAGACTCACAATATTCTCTATCCCTTCTAGTGGGTGTGTGAGAAAAGGAATCCCCAAAAATAAATTTTTATATCAGTAGTCTACAATGAATAAGTTAAATGAAACCCTAAGTATTTTACTTTGAAAAAGAAGGGCCCAAATTTCTCTTTCCACTGACATGGAGCTGTTCTTAATTTATAAGTACTCTAAGACAACCTGTCATACCAATTTAGTAGTTATTGTGGCAAGGTGACCTGCTAAGCACAAGGAAGATACTGCTGTAAACTGAATAAACAAACATGTATTTGATGGTGGCCACATCATAAGATGTATGCTGCCATGGAATTATGAGGCATTGCTCCTGGCCGGGTCAGGTACTGTTCAAGGCTGCAGTGCAGAAAAGGACATGCTGCTTGGTACTGGCAGGGCTTGGTAGCATCATCCCTCTTGCTCTGAAAGCCTGTGTTCCAGATGTATTTGCCTGGTATGCTGATCAGCTGTGCTTGGCTGAGAAATGGAGGAAACTCAGTGTTGTGCATCAAATATATGAATCTCTCGGTTAAGAAGTGGGAAAGGGGAGGAGGTTAATGTACAGCTACAGCCTTCTTTCTTAAATATTTGCAGACACAATTTAAGTCAGGAGAAGAACTAATTCAACCCAAAACTTAGAAGTGACAACTTGTTCAGCAAAAAACATTGACCTGAATTTGTGGAGGATCTGTGAGCGTAATAAGAGAACTTTTGGGCTCATATGCCCTGAGGCTTGGATGTAGAGGATAAAAATAGGTATATTCTCCCTCATGACCTTATTCTCTTCTGCTTCTCAGTTGGTGGTCAGATCATCCTGACTCATCAGATGTCTTAGTAGCAGATGTCTGATGCACAAAATGTCATGATGGTTTAAAGTCATCTCTAAACTAAACTGTTTCTTCCCTTATTTGTGCTGGAAAGGTGTTTGCTGAAATTTAAGGCAGTATCTCAGTGGATTCCTATAGAGATACATCCAGAAAACTAAATGAACTCACTGATGCTACAAGAAACAGCTAGTGTGATATATTGCATAGGTCAAGTTTTAGTACAGCTTTGTTTCATCCAAAGTAGCTCTTTCAACCTAGAGTACTGCAGATCTGAGAAATACACATTTTCTCTAGTAATATAACAACGATATGGTGAAGCACTTTCTATACAGGAAAACAAAAGGCTAAAAAAATCTGGAATTAAAATGTAGGTGCATTAAGAATGAATAGGGGCCAGGTTGACCAAAAAGTCTTGATGCTTGTTTTGGGGAATTGTTTTTCCATCCATCGTGGTTACTCATCATTTTGCTTTATTTCTGACACCTAGACTAGGATATTATTACACAGAACCTTGCATGCATTTCTGAGGTCTAGTACCTGAATTTCTATGTTCCAACTTGAAAAGAGGTAAGTGCAGCAGCTGCTGCACTTGTTAAGTAATGCAATGAAGGGAATCACTTTAAGTGTGGGACTACTGGAAAACAGAGAGATTGTGAATGTTTTGAATAGGAAAACTAGAAATATTTCTTAATTTTAATAGGTTTTATTGCAGGGAAAAGCTTCTCAGTTCATGTAGTTTAAATGAAATCAGTATCAAAACAATTTATTGTCATTACATGTTATGACTAATGACATGCAATTAACTAATAATCAGTGAATGGTGCTGAATAGGAGAGGCAGTTTTGCCTGGCCCATGGATAGGTTGAGATGCTGGAGGCAGCTTGTGCCAGTGTCAACCCAAGTTGTGACTGCTGCTGTTTCTGGCAAAAGGTCTCCCCCCTTTAGAATTGTCCATGCTTCTTTTGTACTACTTTTCAAGCTGGCTCCTCCTGTTTTTCGAAAGTCTGTTTGTAATTCTCTGGTCACTGTTCAACCTGCCTGATGGGCATTTTCCTCTTTAATGTGATCAGTTTGAAGGCAAATACACTTCCAGACAGTTTTGAGCATTTGAGCCACGTGCATTGGTTACGCCCGTTATCTTAACAAGTACTGTTATCCAGGCCATTTGACAAAGGTCACCTATGGGATCACCCATCACAAAGTTTCTAGCTAGTAGGTAAGTTTGGTGTCTTTTAACTAAGTATTACCAGCAGTGCTCCTTTCAGAGTTACCTCAGACTTTTTGTAGACATATGTAGTGTTTGTTTCTCTTCAGGTCAGATTAGGGTTCTGTCAATCTTGTCAATATTGATTAAAAGCTGGGATTCTGTTACATGTTCGTAGTATATTTTCTAAAACTGCTTACACAGGCAAGGATGCTATTACTTATATCATTGCATGTGTTTATATTAAACCATTTCTATCTCCTATGAAATATTTGCATTTCTGCAAAAAAAAAAGTAATATATATTTCTCCCAGCTGAAAACAAAAGGTTAGAAATATCCTTTCTTTTCCTTATCCTCCCTAAGGAGCCATAAAGAGAATGATTGCTTTTTAAGAAACAGTGAAGAGAAGAGGAAAAGTTTATTTATTTTCACTTATCAGCTCCCATCTTGGCAACAGAGAGCCTTAGGGCTTGAGGGTCTAACATATGAGGAGCTGAACAGTCCTTGCTGACTTAAAAGATCTTGGGAACCTGTGCTTTCAAAGAACACTGAACACAGTCTACAGAAGCACACCTGGTAAACTGCTACAAAGCCGGGGAATTTCAGAGCTCCTCCAGTGTGACAGAAATTTTTTGCGTCATAAATTAACCTTGTGGTGCGGGAGAAAAATGTCAGTGTTAACTAATTCCCTTCTTTGACTGAGCTTGAACCATAATCCTTGCTATGTGCATCTCACCCCAGTTAAAAATTGTGTTTTCTCGGGGGAGGTGTGGGAGACATTGAAATTAAATGAGAGTTTTACATTTGTATCTCACTACTCCATGAAAAGATGGGCAAAACAGATTCTGGCCTAACACCTGACTGTAGCTGAGTGCATGAAAGCACAGACGCTTTGAAAGATGAATGTGAATAGGCCATGAATCTTCACAGGGATGTGAAGTGAACACTACAAGTAAGCTTTTCATCCCTGAAGCTGTTTCATCAGACAGTAAAATAATGTGAGATTTGAACGTGACTCTACAGAAAATAAAGGACTTGGCTAGTCCTGTCCCTGCAGGACAGGGACTCCATTCCTGGCTTATTCTGTCCAATCTTCTGTAACATTCTGAGCTGTAGCAATCTGGACAAAGTGTCCATCTCATCCAGGACTTGGCTGAGGGGGTCTCCTCTGAAGCCTTATGGAGTCACTACACGTGTTACAGACTCACTGACTATTGCAGCTCTTGTGATTCCTCCTGCTTTGCACTGTAAGCTTCCCTGCTTAGCGTGCTGCCAGTGAAGTACCACATACCCTACAGGCAGACAGCCTTCCTCCCTGCTTCCCAAGCATATCTTTTTTTTTATCAAAATGTGCTGTATGTGCACACAGGACTATTAAAATCCAAATACAACTTGTATGCTTTCTGTCACAGTAGAGGTGTCTTTTTCCGAAGCACCACGACCTTTTAACTTTGAGTACCAGACTGCAGAAATCAAGCAGAAAGAGACCTGAACAGCAATTGAATGGGAAACATTGCAAAAACAGAGCTTTGGGGATATGATACCAGTGTTTCTGGAGAGGTTTAGTTCAGGTCAGCACTAACATATCAGCCAAGGGTTTTTACAGTGCTGTGGCACACTTAAGGCTACCTTTGAGTTGAGATGAAAATTTAATTCCTCTGGAAACTTTTTGGAGCACATAAGAATGAGTTGTTTAAGCTGTCCAAATTTCAACACACTTAACTGCATTCTTTTTAAGTAGATTCCCTGTACAGTTATCTACCTTTCAGTTACCTACTGGCTCTTTCCTTTCTTCCCTAAATGTGTTTGTGGTACTGCTGAACGGTCTTCAGCTTTGTGTTTCATTCTACCAGTACTACTGCCTCTCTACAGTAGATGAAACAATACACTGGGATGAATTTTCTCTAAAAATATAAGAATATCTATTATCCCCATAATTCTTATTTCATTTTTTCTTTTAAACAAAAGGTAATCATCACAAGACATAATGTTCATTTGGCATAGTTTGTGGCCAGGCTCTGGTGTGTGAATGCCACTAGTTAGAAGAATTCAGTTTCCTAATTTCCTCTGTCTCCTTGTTTGCTTATTTTCCTCTGCCTTTTGGGGCACCGCTAGCCTCAGTTAATTTTGCCAATCATAAACACTTGTAACTGAAATGAATGCTGAATGGAGTGGCTCGTTGAAACAAACCCATTTATTTTTACATCAGCTCTTTTCCTTGAAGATTTACTCATCTGATTATATAAATTACAGTGACTAAAATACACTCTCTATATATCCATATGCCTTGGTTTTGTGGTACTGAGCAGTGTTGATTGACCTTGTGGGCAGCTGCTCAAGAAAATACAAAGGGTGAGAAGGATTTGTATGAAATTCATGACATCAGGATTCCCCCCCACCTCCTCCGAAGTTGGAAGAAAAATAAGTACTCCCAGCCCCTCTTAGACTATTCATTTTTAACAGAAAATGCATTTTTTTGAAGCCGGCTTGACTTCACTGAAATGTATCTTTTTCTATTTGTGGGAAAAAAGAGAAAGAAACATAATGATTATTTATCATTGGTATGACCTTACTCTGATCACTGCAATTACAGAAACAGATAAAAGCATTCTGAGTTGGTCTGATGTTAATGTGCCTGCTTTAACGCCTCCTGCTAATTAGAATTGAAGTGATCCAAGTCTCTGGTATTCTTTACACCCTCAGCATCCTGGTCGTGCTCTCAGCACACCCAGTGAGTTCTCTCTGGGAGAATGAGACTATAGAAAACTGCTGTAATTTACGGTAATCAAGAACAGATATGTTGAATCAACCAAGAAAGGAATTTTTGTTTGGAAAATGAAAATGTTTTATTTCACTATTGGCTTATGGCTGAAAGATTATTCACTTGAGTTAGTCTCTCCACCACTGCACCCAACAGCTTAGCTAAGACAACCACATTTTTGCTGCTTTCAGCAAGTCTATACTGTCACATGCTACAGGTGAAGACCAAGAGGTAGAGATCCCTAAGTGTAAAGGAGCTGGCTAACAGAAGTGTCTGGGCTGTCTCAGCAGTTATTCTGAGATTCATATTATCTGCCTCATGAGGAATTTGAGGAACTGATAGAGCAGCTAATCCTGGGAACCATTTCCAGGCACATTAGGAACGAGAAAATCATTAGGAGCAGTCATCACGGTTTCACCAAGGAGAAGTCATGCTTGACCAACTTGATAAACTCCTATGAATAAATGTCTGGCCTGGTAGATGGGTGGAGAGCAGTGGATATTGTCTACCTGGACTTGAATAAGGTCTTTGACACTGTCTCCCATAAGATCCTCATAGACAAGCCGCTGATGTATGGACTGCATGAGCAGACAGTGAGGTGGATTGAAAACTGGCTGCATGACCAGGCCCGGAGAGTTGTGATCAGCATTGCAATGTCTACTTTGAGGCCAGTAACTAGTGGTGTACTCCAGGGCTCAATACTTGTTTAACATCTTCATTAATGATCTGGATGATGCGGCAGAATGTACCCTCAGAAATTTTGCTAATGACAAACTGGGAAGAGTGGCTGATACACAAGATGGTCATGCTGCCATCCAGAGGGACCTTGTCAGACTGGAGAAATCAGCTGGCAGGGCTCCCATGAAGTTGAACAAGGAGAAGTGCAAAGTCCTGTATGTGGGGAAGAACAACCCCAGACACCAATACATGGTCAGGGCTGCCTAGCTGGTAAGCAGCTTGGCAGAAAAGGATCTAGGGATGCTGGTGGATACCAAGTTGAACATTGTGAGCCAGCAATGTGCTCTTGTGGCAAAGAAGACTACCAATATCCTGGTCTGCATTAGGAGGGCTGTTGCCTGCAGGTTGAGGGAAGGAATCTTTCCCGTCTACTCAGCACTGGTGAGGCCACACCTGGAGTACTGTGCCCAGTTCTGGGCTCCCCAGTACATGAGAAATGGGCATACTCGAGAGAATCCATTAAAGGAGACATGATGATTAAGGGGCTGGAGTACCTCTCCTATGCAGAAAGGCTGAAAGAGCTGGGATTGTTTAGCCTGGAGAAGAGAAGGTTCAGAGGAGGATCTTACAAAGGTACATGAATACCTGAAGAGAGGGTGCAAAGAGGACGGAGTCAGGCTCTTTTCAGTGGTGCCCAGTGATAGGACCAGAGGCAATGGACACAAACTGAAACATAGAAGGGTCAACCTGAACATCAGGAAACCCTTTTTTACCGTGAAAGTGACGAAGCACAGACACAGGTTGCCTGGAGAGGTTGTGGAGTCTCCATCCTTTGAAGATACTCAAAACCCATCTGGATATGGTCCTGTGCAACTGGCTTTAGGTGACTGCTTGAGAAAAGGGTTGGAGCAGAGGACTTCCTGAGGTCCCTTCCACCTTCAACTATTCTGTGATTATGTGATTCTGTGAACTGAAGCTTTGCAACTTCCATTATTGCAATGAACTGGTGACCAGAGACAGATGTTGGAGTTAAGCTAGCATATAAGTCTTTCTCTTCTTTTTTTGAGCTGCAGAAAGAAGAAATAACAACCAATCAAGTTCAGACAATTAGAGACAATTGAGAGTAGTGCAAACATAGTCCTAAAATTCATATTAGAAACTGGATCAAAATCTTATTTTTTTTGTTGAAACTACGATCTCCGTGCAAGCACACCAAACCCTGGAGATGTATTCATTTTCTTTGCCTCTCTGATACAATGTCTGACTGTCTTTATAGGTGAGATTTTCAAGGTTGAATTTATACGGCTTTAACTTTCTCTCTTTCATTTTATCCTATTATACCTTTGTCAGCAAGGCTGAGAAGTCCCTCCTTTTGTCACAGGTTTGTTTTTTTCTTCCAATGTTAAATATCTCTAGAGTAATAGTCGCTTTCAACCTTCTCTTTTCACAGGCTGGTAACTCCTGAAATCCGCCCTCAGAGAGCTTGCTTTTCAGTGATTGGCTCTTTGTATAAGAGTATCTCTTCTCTGAACTCTCTCCAGCTGATCGTACAGCTTTCTTGAAATGAAGATTCACATAGAAAAAAAATATTTTTTTTCACATAATTGAAAAAATATTCACTGAGTTGAAGAAAAGAGATGAGGGTTGGGATTGTGACAGATGGGAAGGGAAATAGCCTATTTGTGTTTTTGTTAGGAAAATGTGGATTTTCCATTAAAAAGTGGCCAGACTATGGCCTGCACCACACCAGAGTTACTAGAGGGCAAGGTGAAGTGCTGACCTTGCTGCCAGCAGCACACATCTTCAATAACTGAGATCAAAGGAGAGCAGTGAGTGCCTCCTCAGAGCAGAAAACTTGTACTAAGTAATGAGGAGATGATGAGAAACAATGCTCTGTAAGGATGTTTGCCAGAGAAATCTTTACCTTAATACATACTGTATTCTTACTGAAAATTTGAGGTGTGATGCCCCTCTTATCTTGAGCAGTCCTGCCAGCAGAGCAGGGACCTGAAGGTACCATGCAGCACAGTCTGCACACAAAGAAAGGAATGGGGTGGTGAGAAATCATGTGGCCTTGACACAGCTCCATCTCTTTGAAGGGCTACACAGAGGGCTTGCAGCGGGCTCTGGCATTGCTGAATGCAAGTGTGTGCTGGGTGGAAGAACCTCCTGGATCCTTTCTTGTGTAAGCACCAAAACAAAGATTAGAAACACATAAGCCCTAAAGGAGCAATATACTAGCACAAACAAATTATAATAGACCAGGAAACGTGTCATGCTCCAGTGGCTCAAGCAGGAACTGGCAGTGGAGCTTCCTGAGTTCTATTTTTGACCTAGCTATCTAACTTTATGACATTACGTATCCCTTAGCCTTATTGTGCTTGTATTATGTAATATATGGTCATATCTGACCTCAGAGAATTGGTTCAGAGATTCATTTGTTTTTCAACTGTATTTGGCAATTCTCAGAGGAAAAAACATTGTAAATGAGTCATTATTAACCTATTGCACATCCAAGCTAATTTATTTTCTCATGACATTTTTGCTAAAATTCCTTTGTCTTTGATTTTTACAAAATGTACTGAGGCATGTGAGCATTTAAATCTTACCAGTTCTGAGGTGTAGGTAGCTTAGGGCAAAAGCAAAATGCTAAGTATAAGCGATATGAGGCCGTATGACCACTGCTTTCATTATGCATCAATTTAAGTGATTATTATAACAGGTACAGTATTAGGAAGGAAGCTAGGATTGCCATAAGGAAGAAAAAAAGAAAAGTTGGAGCAATCTCTCTGGAGAAAAAGAAAAGCACTAAATATTTAGTTTGCTCACTGATAGTTGTGGCAGGACAACCAACAAAACCCCAGATCTAAAATCCAAGATCCAGCTACAGTGGTGGGAAGTGGTGAAGCACAGCTGGCAGGAAAGGTTTGCTGGGTAGGCAAGGAAAGGTCCAGCTAGTGGTACCAGGACTGGAAAGGGAGATTGATGAGGAGTAGGAGTGACCGTTGAAGAAAGTCTCATTGCAAGATCAGTGGCAGATTAAATCAGATCTTTCTACCCAGAAGGATTTGTTAATTGCAGCGGATGTGATACTGCTGCAGAAGGGGAAGAGCAACCAGCTGGCCTAAGTGTTTGTATCCAGTGGAAGCCAATGATTTAAAAGTAATATAGCTGTACTTTAGTAATTAGTTTTTGTATGCTTCCCTGTTGTGTGTAATGTTTTCTTTCCTTCCTTTAATAAAACTACTGAATTCAAACTATTTTTAAAAACATGTTTAAAGTTCACGTTTGCCTTGGGAAAAACTAGCTCATAGAGCATCAGAAAGTTTAATATAATTTTCCCAGGATTCTAGACCAAGTCAAGGTATGTTAGTAGTGATGCTTTTAAATGTTAACTCAGCCTTTGATGCCATTAATCAGGTTATTGCAGAAGGACTTCAACAGTTAAGGTCTACTATTATACAGATAAGAAAACTAGATGAGCAGCAAAGTGAAATATTCAGTTTTTCAAACCTCTGAAACTATCGATTGTGAGTAGAGGTTTAATATAATTTCTAAAAGTGAGTGAGAATACAGGTAAAAATACAGATCACCAAATGAGAGAATATTTAAGTATGAATTATATCTAAGTTAGTGACATTCATCTTAAAGCACCAGTGGAACTAGATGATGTATTATCTGCATTAGTGAGGACCTTTGACAACCTTTAGGTAACAGATTGCTGAAGAGTAGAGAATAGTAAAAATAATCTGTGTCTGTGAACATCTAAAGAGTCATACAGTGACAAAAAGTAAAAACTGCTCAGTCAAGCAGTCTCATTTACTCCCTGGCTGATTGATCAGTTCAGCAGGTAGAGGAAAATAAGAGATGAGATTTATTTTGGCTTGAGTAGGACTGCTGACTTGATCCTGCATGTGCAAATTAGGAAGAGATGGTTGGGTGAAATTACTGTAGAGTAGATAAACAGCTGCTTGAAAAACTGTGCAGTTATCATTAGCTCTTTGCCAAAAACAGGAGAAATCAAATGAGGACTTGGATGGATCTATTACCAGTCAATATTTTACTTAATCATGATGGTAATGTGGATGACATAATAGAAAATATACTTTAAAATGCTGATATGAAGTTAAATGTGTTTACAATAGTCTGAGGGAGTAGGAGAGAGATACAAGTTAAGATTTCAAAAAGTTCTTGCTAAATTGGAGGAAGGGTTTGTAATCAATAGGATGAAATTCAATAAAGAGCAATGCGGAATAATTCATTTGTAGGAGAAACAAAATTTAGAAATACAAAACGAACAATAACTGGCTAATTAGTTGTGCAGCAAAAACCAATCTTAGCCTTGAGGTCTGAGCTCACAGGTGCAAGCTAATTCAGTGTTCTGTCAAAAAGGCAAATACCTCGCTGGCATGCATGAGGAAGACTGTTGTGCCTCACCCAGCAGGTAATTTTGCCACTAAAGAATTGCAGTCTCATCTCTCATCCCCAGGTCTGGGTGCCAGAGAGGAGGGCAACAAGAAGATAAGAAAAATGACATCTGAAGAAAGGTTAAAATACTGGGAACAGTGTAAGGGGAAGGAAGATAGGGTGATGGACAAAAAAAACCCAAAACACTTCAGAGAGGGAAAAGGACTTTGAATATGAGGGGTAA
Organism: Limosa lapponica baueri; assembly: GCA_002844005.1. NCBI lineage: Eukaryota > Metazoa > Chordata > Aves > Charadriiformes > Scolopacidae > Limosa > Limosa lapponica. The sequence continues at coordinate 1,262,904 of KZ505658.1, forward strand.
TAATTAGTTAACTAACTGATTGTCAGCTTCATTCTCCTTCACGTTCATTGGAGTAGGAAAAGAAAGAAGTCTTATTTATCCACACTAGAGGTGAAAGAGAGAAGAAAATATGTAACAGCAGGAGCTGTGAGACAAGGGAAGAGGCCACCCTGGGAAATGACAGACTTGCTTAGGGCTGGTCTTGCATGAACAAGGGCCTAAGGAGATGTGACCCAGCTGGGAGCCATCTGGATCAGTCCCATCAGTTCCAGGCTAGAAAGCATGGTGAGGGAGAAAGGGGCGGGGGGGACAGTGAATGTGATGGATATGGAATCATAGAATCATAGAATGGTTAGAGTTGGAAGGGACCTTAAAGATCATCTAGATCCAACCCCCTTACCATGAGCAGGGACACCTCCCACTAGACCAGGTTACTCAAAGCCCCATCCAGCCTGGCCTTGAACACCTCCAGGGATGGGGCATCCACAGCCTCTTTGAGCAGCCTGTGCCAGTGTCT
>KZ505658.1:1278877-1303511 GCA_002844005.1 Limosa lapponica baueri
TATATGAATCTTTGCCAATAAATAAATCATCTTTTTGGAAAGTTATGTTCCAGAATTGCAAATCATGTAGTGTAGGGAAGTGACTCTATTACCTTTCAGTATGTTTTGCCCCAAATCCATACCTGTGTATATACAGTTTTGCAGTCTTAGCTTTCTCTGTGTTTGTCATTATAGAATATTCTCTGGAAGCAAGATACTCAATGGTAGAAAAGCTCCAAGATAGAATTTAAACAAGAATAGGATATATTTAGTACCATGCACTGCTGAACAATGAAGAAAACTCTTCTTCATGTTTATTATTATGACCACACAGTATAAATTGCTAATAAACGTGGTAATGATTAGATCTGTAAGGCTAGAAAATGATGGGATGATTACTATGAGTTAAAAAATCAATAGTATGCAACCGTAAAGATACTTTTTCTGTCTCTTGTACTAATTGCCTTCATAGAGTTCCAGAATCTACTTCCTGAGAACTTGAGTACAAGCAAAGCAGCCAGAATATCCTTTGGATCTGCAAGGATAAACAAGAGTAAGGGACACCATGTAGTCTCCTACACGTAATTACATTTTGATGTGCCTGATTCATGAGCTTGAGATCATTGTACTTCTAGAGGAGTTTTTTTTTGTTATTGTTTATAGATTGCAAATGAACTCAAACTGAACAAATACTGAAGATTACTGTATTATGTGAGGATTTTCTAAGGAGATGTCTCTCAGGGAAATACTGAGTTGTTTTTAACTAGGCAAACTGCTAAGGAGTATAATCAATCTATATGCCCAAACCTGCAGGGGAATAAAGTAAGATCCAACAATAGATCCAAGAGGGTTTTCATATTTTCAGAGTGTCTCGGCTGGAAACCCACCCAAATAACTGAGAAAAGCAATTACATCTTTTTTATTAAAATGTTCACACTATTTCATGTTGTACTGATTTTGATTAAAAAACTCAGAGTTTAAATGCTTATAGATCTATGGAGTTTTAAATTGGAAAGTTACTGTCTCAGGTGACAATGGGTCCGAAAGCATATACAGCATATGCAGTTGACAGAGGCATATGGTTCATAACAGCAGCATGGGCTGAAATTTTCTACATTTTATTATCAAGATATTGTAAATGTCTTGTGTGAATTAGAACAAAAATAGCCAGGGACTAAAATTTTTCAACCTACTCTCTTATATCAGTAATGAAGAAGCTAATTGACTTTGGTTCTGTTATACTGAGAAATATACCATCCCAGCTAACTGTCAGCAAACAAAAACTGTTGATATAAACCTTCACCTCTTGGGGGTAATTTCAGTTTCTTATAAAATATTGATGTTGGAGTCTCACCGTCACCTACTAAACCCACAGTGCCAGACTGTACCCTCTTTGTTCCACGATGTTAAGTGTCATGAGGGGTCTAGTTCAGGATAATTCTCTGTGGAGAGGACATGAACTCTTGACCTGACCCAGTTTTCTTCTAGACTACACTAACAGCTCTTCTCTTGTGTCCTCCAGCACCAGCTTATGTCTTGGGAGTAGCCATCCATTCTGGTTCTCCATGACTCCATCCTCTAGAAGTGATCACCTGTGAAGTCAGTGGTTGAATTTTCTAGGGACTTTCTTCTGCTCCTGGCATAAGAATCTTGAGTAGTTTACAGATCAACAGCCCAATAGGCTGTTTTGAATCTGCTTAAGCTGACCTATTGACTGTTCCTAAATAAAGCAGGCCAGGGACTGTTTTTTGGCTCTGAGGTTGTGTCCTGTCTCACATGCCCAAACTTGCTCTCTTCCCAAACACAGCAGTCACACATCTTTAGGAATAGTCCCTGGTATGTACAGCATATCCAAACAATGCCCAAACACAATCTGAAAGGGCGGTAGTTTACATGAGCCAAAACTGTGCTAGGGACTGTGCTAGGGATATTTAACCAGTGTGGATATTGGTGAACTATGGACTGTTTACTAGTTTATAGCCACAGAGCATAAGGTCAGTTCTGCTGCTATGAAAATAGACCTCTTTGTCAATGGGCATCTATGTGGTCCTGCTCCTAACATTCTCAAATAAGGAGAGTTTAAGCACAGCCCCAGAGGCCTCAGCTGGACAAAGCCTCTATGTACTGGGCCCTGTGTAACATTTTTCTGCGCAAAGCATGTCTCACCACAGTGAGTCAAGAGGATTAGCTTGTTCTTCCATGTGTGGTGAAGCAAAGAGAAACCTTTAGCCTTGAAAAAAATTAGTGATGAGAGACTTTTGTGTCAGCAAAACCAAGTGAAAACAAAACTGCATTCTTCTCAAAGGCATCAATGCAGACACAACCGCGAGGGCAGAAGAACAAATTTCACTTCAACTTTGACCCTGTTAGTTAGTGCTGACCTGAAAGTCAAAAGAAGTTACGGACTTTCAGTGTGAGGACCGGGGCAAAATAAAATAAGCTAAAAATATAAACTTTCTATATTTGCTCCATAAAAAGTGCCAATAAAGATACTGGGATTCTGGAGAGGTTCCTACAGTAGGAAATAGGTTATCTCTGGTTCCTGGCTTGCAAGGTCGTTCTGTCACCTGGCCAAATGGGGCAATCACCTTGGGACTAGGGAAGCTGACGATAAAGTTTGTTCAGCACTGCTAGCTATGAAAGCGCAGAAGGCACAAGATGATTTCTTCAGGGTGGTGAACCCAGCAAGGTTCATCCAAGGGTCCCCTGGATTGTGGCCCGTGGCCTGTCATGCTCCTGAATCATACAGCAAATTGCTGTATACTTCCATCATCCAATTATTACAAGATAACTAGAAACAATTAAAATTATATATATAGAAATGTCCTTCTTTTGCAGAGTCATTGTTTTACTTAGTCTGGTGATTTATGTATATTTAGCCATTTGTTAAGCAGGTAAAGAAACTAAAAGGCTAAGGAGAGGAGCTCATTTCAGGCAGTATGATATCTCCTTAGAGGTATAAACAGGGAAAGATAACAAATCTAGTGTGAAGGTCTATTTGTCTGCCCTTCTCCAATAGATCAGCTGTCAGCTGGTCTGCTGTCTGTGCTTTGTTTTTAAGCTGATATATACAGGGAGCAAGTATATTTGTTTGGGTATGTCTATTCTAAGCAGCCCCTTAAAAATAGAGGCTGTAGCTCACAGAAACTTATAAGCTGAAAATCAGGGCCGAAGGGAACAAAACAGAGATGATGTGGACAACAGTGAAGACAGTAATAAGATAGAAAAAATCAAATATAAACATCCCTATCCTGTGTCATGTGTTCTATCATCTTTTGTTCAGTCTTATTCCTGGCACCAAAGGTAGTGTTTGCTGCAGAGTAATAGAAGCAAAAGTGGCAACAGGTGGTGTGCTCTAGGTGGCAGGTGTTGGAAATTGCCTAAATGAAGCTCCAGATGTGCTGCTGGGTAGCAATCTCCCAGTTTTGGAGTGAAGTGGACAACAAGTACAGAAGTTGAAGAATGTGAGTATAAAAACTTTTATGCTGCTTATGGGTGATAAATTAGCAGTATGAAAAAAGAGAAACCAAACCAAATAAAAGTCAGAGACAGTGTTTGGGAAGAATTTGCTTTGCCTTTCTTTGTCTAACACTTCAGCATTGTGCACTAAACTGAAGAGTGATGAAACAAGCAACATTTAAAGTGCTTTATTTATTTGCTTCCTTGTTTTGTTCTTTTTGCCTTTGGATTAGTTATTTACTTGACCGCTTAGTTATTTACCTGAATATTTCTGTAAGTTGAACTAGCAGAGGTTAAATATGCAGGAAGGAAATTGACCATCAGAATCTGTAATTGCTGCCTCTCTAGGAAATAACACAACACAGCTTCATACTTGGAAGAAAACAGCGTACTCTATAACTCAGATTACAATGCAGTCTGCAAAGCCTACTTTGCTTTGCCATTGAACTACAGTGAACTGAATGCCAGACTCAAAGCTGGCACTTGAGGCCTACATTGAAAGTAGAATCATAGAATCATAGAATAGTTTGGGTTGGAAGAGACCTTAAAGATCATCTAGATCCAACCCCCTTACCATGAGCAGGGACACCTCCCACTAGACCAGGTTACTCAAAGCCCCATCCAGCCTGGCCTTGAACACCTCCAGGGATGGGGCATCCACAGCCTCTTCGAGCAGCCTGTGCCAGTGTCTCACCACCCTCACAATAAAGAATTTCTTCCTGATATCTAATGTAAATCTCCCCTTTTCAGGTGTTACCAGTTTGCCAATCTTGCTCATCAGCAGGGTATGCTTTCTTTGACCTTCCTGAAGTGGTTCAGAGTTCGGTATCAGAGCCTGGAATACTCTGTTTAATTTGCACCACTTCTCAGAAGAAATATGTTAGGTACACACTAATTCTGCCATTTCCAACTTGATTGTTTTTTCCTCTCTTAGTGTATGAGGACTTTATGGGGCACATACTACTTATGTGGAACCCCAATAGAGAAATGTACTCCGAAGAATGATTTTGCTCAAGATAAGGGCTATGTAAAGAAATAGATTTTCTCAGCCATGTATAATACATTTTATATATGCTTCCCTGATTTTTGTGTGAAGAAGGCCATGATTAAAAAATCTAGCCAAAGATACTGTAAATTTTACAATTAAAAATAATTATAGAAGTAATTTGAACTTAGATTACCATTAAAACAAATTAAGAAAAGGAAAATTCAGAGGCAAGGCTACCTTAAAAACCTTATTTTTGTCCTGGATTAGCAAGTGTCCGTAACACTTGCAAATGACAGAGATCTCATTACTCCATTCCTCCTTTAACTAGAGGAATGGAAAAAAGTGCTTTTTGCAGGTCTTTTCCAGCTCTACTTGGTTGTGTTTAGCTACATAAATTTCTTTTGAGAACTTAACATTCAGTGCTTATTGTAATAAAATTAATGAGCTTTAAAGAAGTAGAACCAGTGAGGTTTTTTATAGGGTAGATATCAACTTCCAGTTTATATAGGGGTGCATCCTTCTCTTTAATTCCACTGGGAGATGCATAGGATATAGGTTTTTCGCAATGTTCTCAAAAAACAAACTAAATCCACCCAAAGGCAATATGATAAATTATTCTGATTTTAACAGAGAGACAATTTTACTATTGATCTCTCCACAATGCCCAGACAGTGGACTTGGTTTCATATGTATGTAAGCCAGAATCAAGCATAGACTTCACAAAGCATTATATGTGGTCCATATGGATGTCACGTGCGTGTTTTTTGTGCCCATACAATGATCACCTACTGTATGATAACTTTAATTCAGTTCCTTCTGGAGTACATGAGATGTTGACAAAAGGAACAGAATGTGCTGAGCATTAATTGGCACCAGACAAACTCATTATTCTTTGAAAGATGTTGTTCATCAATAGGGAACCATCTGCATTGTATTTACATAAGTAACTATTGGTTTCTTTCTCATTGCCATGCTGGACCCTTGACAAAATAGCAAAGTATTCCTAATACAACCACTTTGATTATACCTCCTGTTGAACAAACTAGGCAGTAAAGATGTATGACTTTGAATCCAAGATTGATTTAATTCTCTGATGGTCAAATGAGTCTCTCTCAAAAACAGTATGGAAAATTGAAGTAAAATATAAGGATGTTTCTAGTTCAGAAACTCGTCTCTGGTTGTGACAACTAGTGGATATTTAAGGAAAGAATATAAGACCAAGACAGTACCTCTCCCAGCTTTTGATATTTGGAAGCTCAGAGGCTTCTTTTGCAAAGGATAGTATCTAGAGCATCATATTTGATAGTCTGTGCTGGGTCTTCCATAACATTTCCAGTATTGTTTTGCCTACATATGCTCCTTGACATGAATGAGAACCTAACCTTTTGATGTTTTCTGTTTTCTAGAAAATTTATTTTCCTTGCATAATTGTCTCCAACTTCTACTATATCTACTCCTGTAATATTTTATGGCCTAAACACCCTTGTGCCCTCGTGCCTGGTCCTATGGGTTGTATTGTGTAAACTTAAAGAATCCTGTGATGGAGATTCTCATTCAAATTTGTCTAGCTGGCTTCAGTTCTAGCCTTCCATCTATCTTGGTATCCACAATCACCCCAAACTCACTCCACCCTTATCTAGAGAACAAATGAAGTATTACATCTTTTTCTCATCCAGTGAATCTTCATCTAGTCTTCTCCGGCATCACAAACTCAGCTGCCTAATTCTGCAGCTACTCTCAGTTTGACTTTGTAGGTGAGGAGACCTTTGAAGGTTTGATGGTAGAGAATTCTTCCCGATACCTAAAAGTGGGCTTAATTTTGTTTCATCTACAAAGGATAAAATCCTTTAATAATAGATTTTAAAATGTAAACTATTGTTTCTTAGGTTTTATAATTGGTTGATGATGAGAAGATAAATTATCACCACAGTTTTTGAAATCACAGAATCATCTAGGTTGGAAAAGACCCTTGGGATTATTGAGTCCAACCATCTACCCTAGTCTACAAACTTCTTCCCTACACTATATCCCCCAACGCCACATCTAAACGACTCTTAAACTCACCCAAGGATAGTGACTCAAACACCTCCCTGGGCAGCCTATTCCAGCGTCTGACCACTCTTTCTGTGAAGAATTTATTCCTAATGTCCAGTCTAAACCTACCCTGTTGCAGCTTGAATCCATTCCCTCTTGTCCTATCGCTAATTACCTGGGAGAAGAGACCAGCACCAACCTCTCTACAATGTCCTTTCAAGTAGCTGTAGAGAGTGATGAGGTCACCCCTCAGTCTCCTCTTCCTCAAACTAAACAGTCCCAGCTCCTTCAATCGCTCTTCGTATGATTTGTTCTCCAGGCCCTTCACCAGCTTCGTTGCCCTCCTCTGCACTCACTCCAGCACCTCGATATCTCTCTTGTATTGAGGTGCCCAAAACTGGACACAGTACTCCAGGTGTGGCCTCACCAGTGCTGAGTACAGGGGGACAATCACCTCCCTACTTCTGCTGGCCACACTATTTCTAATACAAGCCAGGATGCCATTGGCTTTCTTGGCCACCTGGGCACACTGATGGCTCATATTCAGCCGCTTGTCAATTAGAAACCCCAGGTCCTTTTCCACCAGGCAGCTTTCCAGCCATGCTTTCCCAAGCCTGTACCGATGCATGGAGTTGCTGTGGCCCAAGTGCAGGACCCGGCACTTGGTCTTGTTGAAGGTCATACAATTAATGTTGGCCCATCGATCCAACCTATCTAAGTCTCTCTGTAGAGCCTCCCTATCATCATGCAGATCAAGACTCCCGCTTAACTTGGTGTCATCTGCGAACTTACTGATGATACACTATGACATTATCAAGATCGTCAATGAAGATTTTAAACAGAAATGGTCCCAACACTGAGCCCTGGGGAACACCACTTGTGACTGGCCGCCAGCTGGATTTAACTCCATTGAGCACCACTCTTTGGGACCGTCCAGACAGCCAGTGCTTGATTCAACAGATCGTATGCTCGCCCACGCCACGTGCAGCTAGTTTTTCCACTAGAATTCTATGGGGAACAGTGTCAAATGCTTTTTGAAAGTCCAGGTAGATAATATCCACAGCCTTTCCCTCATCCAATAATGGAGTCATCTTGTCATAGAAGGAGATCAGGTTCGTCTGGCAGGACAAAATAGGAAATATCCATTTTTTACTGGGCTTAGTACGGACAGTTTCTATTTTGATTTCATGCCAGACATCATGCAAATCACATAGGACATTTATGTTGACATGTAATGGTATCCTAGTTTATTAGACAGTTGGAGTCTGAATTCACAAGAAAATTCTTACTAAGGAAAATTACTCCACAGTTGGCTGGCAGCTTCGCCCCCCTCCCCCCCCCCAAAAAAAAAAAGAAAAAAGAAAAAAAAGTTATGTATGACATCTAATGTTCAATTCCATTGATCCGTCAAAACTATTTTTGAGTTCACTTTACTGTTAAAAACAGTGTAAACCCTGTAAAATTTATTGATTTTTGTGCATTTTCACAAAATATCCAGAGGTTCTGGAGGAGAAAAAAGATTGGAAGAAACTTTCAGATTCTTTGCCTTAATTGTCTTGGAGTTGAAAAAGTATTCATAGAAATATTCTGGAGTAGGGGGATTGGAGAAAAGTGAAAACTCCCAGTCAATCTGGACTACTTACTATGACTGTGCAGTGCTAATGAAACAAATTAGATACTGACAAATATTACAGATGTAATTATGAGCTCCTTGGCAGAGTCCACACTGTAAGAACTGTATCTTAATTAGCAGTGTAGGTAGACTAACTGCACTTGATGGGCTTGGCATATTTACATTTGACCCCTGTAAAAAGAAGTTATTTTTAATCTAGTGCTAGTGACTTTTTCATGAATGGAACCTTTTTTTCCTGGGTTAGTATGATCTGGGTCAGATATCTTATGAGATGCACACTGCGACTGCGCAATGAATTTTGCTGAACTGAAGAAAGCGAGAAATAGGCATGGGAAGCAGAGCTCCTGTTGTTTACAATGCCATGTTGCATTGGTTTGTGGTGGCTGCGGAAGTACTACTTCACTGTAGCTCTTCATTTCACTGGAAATCTTTAATACCTGAGTTACTAAAAAAATGACACCCATAGTATAACAGTTCCACACAGCTAAACAGGAAAAGAAGCAGTTTAACACTACTTCATTTAAATTTGGGATGCTAATACAGAACAAAGCTCAGATATATCCTGTTGAAACAAAATAAATGCAAGGTGGTCTTGGGAACTGTCTTTTGGTCTTACAGATATATACCTTAGAGTCACAACACAGTGTTAGTATAATACTTTATCTTGTCTCCAGTCTTAATACTGCCATTATGGAAAGAAGCATTTTGTCCTAGACTTGCAGGAAGAAAGACAACATGTAGGATATATTCTTTAATTAGGTCATAACTTTGTCAGTCTAACTCCCCTGGGGATCAACTCCCAGTGTTGCTTAGAATAGAGGTCTTTGTTTCTGTCTTGCACATTTCCAACTGCTGGCAGGAGGGGGGTGGGCAGCTGTCATTCTTCACCATTTCAAGCCCAATTTCAGTTCTTTATTTTGACCCCTACAGTCTTCCCATCTATAGGGGTTAAGAGGTGAGAAAAAGGAGGTCATTATTTCATTTTTCTGTGTGAAGTGAGAAGAGTTGCTGCATATTGTTATCTTTGCCTGAATATGAATGAGCTGTTAGAAAGAATTGTTACCTTAACCCAAACTTACCTGTTTTAATGCATGTAATTGAATAATGAATATAGCCTGTTAATGGGAACCAAACTATTATAAAAGTGCAGGATTTTCTTACTCAGGACGAATTACTGAAGGTGATTTCTGCTGCTCTCTGTGACTACTTTTGATGCTGTTAAAACTACCTTTGACAAGAGTTTTTGATTAGAAAAGTTTTTGGCATAATTTTTAATGGAGTCTATGAATCAGAACATTCAAGACTTAAAATTATGCTTATAAATGTCTTCTCCCATTTATCTGCTCTACAGAAAAAATCAATGCAAGTCAAAACGTCTAATCCTAGAGAAATGGAAGGGTCTAATTCCCTCTTAGATGAGACTAGAAGCCAAACATCGTCTAGTTTAGAGTTCGAAGAAGTTTTTCATCTTTCTTACTGCCACTTATTAAAGTAAGTGGTCTTCAAAAGGCTCATTGTTGGAGTACAAGTAGGAAAAATATTTTTATGGTCATACCTATGTACTCTTGCTTTGAAAATTTTTCACTAGTGCATGTATTTCTATGCATGAAATGGAAATATAGGGTGGGCATTGAGAAATATTTATTTGTGGGAAAGAAGAAAAATAAATTTACTGATGAAATTTGAATCTGGGGGTCAGAAGCCTTGGAGGTCTTTTGCAACCAAGGATGTTTTCAGTGATGGTATCTGGTTTTGGTGGTGGTGGGCAGAGACTGTGTCCCTGACTCCGTCTTGTGCTTATCTTACGAAACGAAACAGGGTTTGCAGTTTTGTAGTACATTGTAATTGTAGTTTGACTGTTACATGCTTCTGCACAAACTGTGTTTTTTAATAATGTCTCTTTTCTCTTTGAAGCATAGAAAAAGAGTGTAAAACCACAGAGTAGAGAAGTTTATCAAAATGTTGCATTCTGATTCTGTAATGTCAAATTGTGTCCTGGAGTTCATGTAAACTCTGTATCAACTAAGTTTGGAGAATATAATAGGGATTTTTTTAAATTGGAATTTCTTCTACAACCAGCATAATTACAGAAGAATATGAATTCAGACTTGATAAATTGTTCCCTATTTATAATATTAAGTGAGGAATCAATGTGGAAAAGTTCTATAAATGATAAGAAAATCTGTGCCACTAAATTACAAGTTTTATTGGATTCCCAAAGTAAAGCCTCTTCAGTTAATTGAAAACTTGATGAGCTGTGCTTTTTGATAAAACTGTTTTTCATCAGAAAATGTTTTTTATAGAACTCCAATAATTGAATCCTGATGTTTGATTTTCTGGATATTCAAGAAAATAAATCCTGATGGGTATGAGCAAGAGGGTCAGCAATCTCATTGGAAAATATAGTATTTCAGGCACATATGTGTTGATCATTGATGATAGCCTTCACTGAGGCATGCCCAAGCAAGGGATGATCTCTCCCTTGCACCATGAGTACCAGTTGTAAAGATGTTTTTATGAATAGATTACAAAACTAGTATGTGCATGTACAAGATGTTCACAGATTCATTTTATCAACAGTGGAGCAGTGTAGTAGGCAGAGAGCCAAGGCATCACTAATTTTCCATTGAAGCTCAAAGCTTATACTAGAGAACATCAATGGCCTGAGAAATTGTAACTGATAGCTTTCAGATATTCTTGGTGTTTATGCATCAACAGTAGTATTTGAACAAAATGCTCAGAAAAGAATACGTTGCCCTTACTGCCTGGACATGAAGTCCTGTGCTGGGTAAGCTGATTGCTTATCAGGAAACAAGGGCACACTACTGTCTTCTAACCCTGCTGACATTTAACACCCAGTCCTCTGTGCCCTTCCTGAGTATAGAGAAACAAGCGAAGAAGTTTTGCCACACCACTTCCTTTTCCAAGGTCATATGATTTGTGGCAACTCGCTTCTCCTAAGGGGTAGAATGAGGAGCTTTACTCCACACTGGGAAGAACCTGCATGCCTCACTCCAAACCTGTTCTGGATTTAAATGAAAAAAAAAAAAGAAAAAGAAAGTAAAAAAAAACATGCTTTCATTTCATTAGCTTTTTGTCACTACTTGTAGTGCTATAGAAAGCTCGGAGGCAGAGCAAAATCCCAGTGCCTGTACCTACTGATTAGATATCATAGGGAAGGCTTAGCTGCACCATTGCTCTGCTGCCCTGGCAGAGCTCTTGTGGATTCTGCAACACAAACAATAAGGCCACTCACAGCCTTTCAAGCTGTTTAAGGGCTTTTGTCCTTCTAAAATTTTCTATAGGCAATATTTTCCTGTTTGCTATTTACAAGAGACCAGAGAGCACCCTTTTATCATACACATGCTGCCTTCTCCTTACTGAACCTTGGGAGTTGTGAAGTTTTTAAATAAAGTGTATTTCACCTGTGCAGCATAGGTAGGACTGGAGATTAAAAATCTGAAGCACAGTTTGATCTGCATATCTTCTACACCTGACACTTTAGAATAGAGATGCTAATATTAATACAAGTTAGGCCTGAGGTCCCAAAACTTTCAGGAAGACTTTTAAATTTTTTTTTTCTTTTGCAAAGTGAAAAAGAAACAAAGTAAAGCTGTTGTTTTCTCGTTTTGGAGAAAATAGCAAACAAGCAGCACAGCTGATATACTTCTTTTCTGCAGCGGTATCTGTCTTCCCACATGGAATCATAGAACGGTTTGGGTTGGGAGGGACCTTATGTCCTTCCTCTCCTTTGCGGTACTGCTCCCCTTTTTCTCATAAGGTTCTTCACATTCTCTTTCCCTTTCTTACTGCAAATTCAACATCTCCTGCTTTCTCCTTTCCTGATGCAATAGGACCCATTCTGTTTTATGTCCCATCAACTAACGTGTAACTGCTGAAACCACCACTATCTCAGGAAACCACGCATTTTGCCAGGCCAACTGTACTTAGATGTACATATTGCCTTATTAGAGTGTTTTCTGAGTGGGACACCATGCTGTTTCTCAGGTTGGGGCAGGTCAAACAGTGCTCAGTGCCTCTCAGGTGCTGGGGAGACAAATACATTGCTCTAAAGGTCATGCATACACAAATTCTATAGTCTTGTATGAGATTGAAGATGATGTGGTGTATGGATATGTAAAAGGCTGAAAGGTGAGGTAGCAACTCCTTTGTTCAAACAATGGAAATCGGTAAGACACATGGAGCTGAGAATGGATGGAGATAGTTTTCTCTCAACTGAGCAGTCAGAAGTACAAACTGGGAATAAGGTACAAGCTCTCAAAAGCTGACAACTGCCAAAGGATAACTGTCAAGCTCAGAAATTTTTTTTTGCATCATTGGACATCCTCACCCACTTTTGATTAAGGACAGCACGTTCAGTTTTGCAGAACATTTACCTTCAACACAGCCTTGCAATAAGTTTGCAAACAACATACAAACAAAGCAACTATACCAATTACCATGTGTGCTTTTCCACTTGCTGCATCCCATATTAATAATAGAATGCCCAGAACATATTACTGTAATCTGTTAGAAATGAAATATTTTGAATGTTTTAATGATGCATTTGAGGACTGAAGCCTGATACTGAGATCACAGACTTTAAAGACGCTAAAATGGTGAAATTATTAAAAGTCCTGAATATCTCTAGGATTTTTTTTTTGGAGAGTGAATGGGTATGCTTTTGTTTTGCATCAGAGTCCTCTAACTTTTAAATGCAAAAATTTTATTGCAAACAGAAGGGGGTTGGAACTAGATGGTCACTTCATCTAGTTCCCTTTAGGTCCTTTCCAAGCTAAATCAATCTATGATTCTATGAAAAGTACTACTGAACATGCAATTTAAGAGTTGCAGTAGTCCAGGCAAAAGAAGTTATATACATGCACACACACACAAACTAATGACTTTGCTTTTTGTGCCTGTCAAATATAAAGCTACTGCATGATTTAAATAGTGGGTCTGCTCTGGCTGTAGGGACATTTCTCTCCATGTTTTACTTCCTTTGTTGCACTCAAAGTAGAAACTCTTGGAAAACATATTTCTATTTAGAATTTACAGGCGGCTAAATCTCCTCTAGATTGTTTCACTTCCTCAGATGTGATGATTTTTCTGGGCCCTTTGCAAAAGACATCACTAGGGATTTTGATGAATATGCTGATTTTGAGAATATGCTTCCTAACAGTAAAATAGAGTAAGTAGGTGTCCAGCTGGGTGTCTGGCTTTTTGAGCATCAGGCTGATTCTTTAACTTAATTTACTGTGTGATTAATTTCATTATAGGGGTTAGAGACTTGCAGGAGTCACATTTCAATCCAACTAAACACAATTCATGAACCAGAAATCATGCTAAAAATAACCTTGTTTTTATCTTTTTCCAGGGGGAGCAGGAATGGAATTATCTTACCCTCTGCTCCCATTCTTACACAATGGAACGGTCAGTATGGAAATTCTTTTCTTCCAAAAAAAGAGCTGACCTGTCACTTACTGCACATTAAGGGTTGTTTAGAACCTTTGTTCTAGTCATATCCGAATAATATGATGCTGCCTCCTATTATAAACCTAAAGCGATTTGAAGGCTGGTTTCCTGATCATTAGATATTGCAGTGAGCTTCATGGACTTGATTGTGAGATACTGAACTTGTAGCATTCAGAAACAAACCTTACTCAGCATTTTTGCAATGCTTTCAGAGAATAATGAAAGTACTTTATAAAAAAAGTTTACTTTATTTTCTTTGTTTGAGGAGAAGGGAGAATAAAATATTTTTAGATGGTACCATTCAGACAAGAACTTAGCGCTTTCTAGTGATTTCCTCTGTATGTAAACTGATGAATATTTCAGCTTAAAATATGCTATACAAAAGTATATACCTCTTGACACCAAATAACCTAGTACATAATCTCTGTAAAACTGTTACTTTTTGAAAGATCTATCATTTGGAAGGCAGGTTGAATTGGCAGTTACCCACAGAAGTGCCTACTTTGTGTCTGCCAGTGAGGTAGAATTTAATAGATTGCTGTGATATGACTAAACAAATACACCCATAATGTGGTGTATCAGCTTAAAAAACTTGAGACAGAAGCTTTTCTGATACTTCCTTGAATTTAGTTGCATCATCTGAGTAAGTATAGTGCTTCAAAAGGAGCATGTGGGTACAACGTTATTCTCAAAATCACATTTATGGGCAAAAAGGAAGCACACCTACGTATAAAGCAAGAATCTATTGTTAGTACAAATGAAATCTTAGCAGTCTAATTAAAGAATAATTATTAGTCTAGATGTAATTATTACAAAAACCACAAGGAATAAAAACACATGTAAAATTGTTATGAACATTCTTAGTTTCTAGCCCTTGTCCTGGGGTTATGCTCATGTTTCCCCTGCTCCTTTGGTCCTAAGGTTTCTGGTCCTTCATTGAAAAAAATATTATGTTCTTGTTAGTGGTATCTTCTTTCCCTCTCTAGGATCCATTTGGAGTTATTTTAAATGTTTGCTAGTGTGCTTTTATACCTTTGGTCTTTGCTGATCTGCAGCTGTGTGTTACACCTGACTACTCTATATGGTGCCACTGACATTTGGTAGATACTACATATTTGTTCTCTGATAATTCTAAAACTAGTTTTGCCCAGCTATTAACTGACCACTGGGAAATTGGTTATAATCACATCATTTCTGGTGTGAAACCCGTGTCCCACCTCTTATCATCTTATCTCCATTTTGCTAGGTAAATTGCTAGATAAATAGCTCACCAGCTTAAAGCAATTTTTTATGGCAGGTAAGGTTGAAAAAGTGCTCCACTGAAATTCTTGATACTCATTTGCCATTTTTAACCCACTTTTTTCTAACTGCCCAAAAATTTGGCTAGGTTTGAAGCCATATTACTTCGAGTTGGTTTTGACTGCTCAGGAACACCAAGAATGATTCGGGGATTTTTTACTACACAATGAAATAGTAAAATGGAAATAAAATTCAACTTTTCATTTTTAACACTTTTTTCTCTATCCTTTTCCCTGATGCATGAATGAAAAATTGTTGCAGAGCTAGAAGCAATTTGGGCTCCTCTCCGGGGACATCTTGCTTAAGTCATTTTGGCCTGGATTCTTTCATTTCTGGAATATACCCACTTGTCTGGGCGTAGATGTCTGCAGAACTACCTGTTCCTTTCATTTGCCTCCTCTTTTCTGTGACCATTTTAACATGGCTTAGATTTGAGATTTCCAGAGAACTGTGCCAATTACCAAAAATGACTCAAAAAGGCAACTTAAAAACTATACAAAATATTTCTGTTTAACCCTGTTTTACAGTACTTTGCAGACTTGTTAAATTCTCATCTCCTTTCTGGTTTTGACAATGCAAGACAATGACACAGGAAGAGCAAAGAACAGTACTAGGAAAAAAAATATTGCAGGTCCTGTATGGTATCAAAACAACTGGTGGTGCTTTTTCTTGATACCTTCTTACAAGAAAGTACCAAATCAGATTTACCTATGACTAAGTAGGATCTTTATTTTTCTAAAAAGCAAGTAATAAAAC
Source organism: Limosa lapponica baueri (assembly GCA_002844005.1). Classification (NCBI taxonomy): domain Eukaryota; kingdom Metazoa; phylum Chordata; class Aves; order Charadriiformes; family Scolopacidae; genus Limosa; species Limosa lapponica. The sequence continues at coordinate 1,294,501 of KZ505658.1, forward strand.
ATCAGGAAAGAGGAAGAGGATGAATAGGAAAGATAGGAAGGGGGGACCTCCTGTTTTTCTGCGTATGTAGAGGTGATCTTTAGTTCCTTTTCCTCTTTAGTTTTACCAGTAAGCTTTTTAAGTTAAAAGAAAGTCATACAGTTTATGCGATAAAACCTTAAGTTCCAGTTTAAAGTGGAATATATTTCCATGTCATCCAAAGTTTGCAGCTATTCTGAGATGTTTAACTTGTTCCTTATGGAAAAAATATCTAAAGAGTGGCAATTTTGTTAATTATGAGAAGAGTCTGGTGATTTGCACAGATTCACTTATCTGAAGAGTGTTTTGGTTTGCTATCAAAACTCTATAATCTCCTTAGCATTACAAAATCTTAAATCCCAACTCAGTTCTCAGCTCATATAACCCATATAAATAATTTATTTTACAACTGGGTAATTTAATACCATAGTTATAAGTTGAAAATGGTTTTGCTCTCTTGCAATCTGAAATCAGAGGATAAAAGAGCAGCCCAAAGAACCAAGTCTGCTGGTAGGCCTGGGGTTTGATGCATCTTTTGCAATGCTCTAGTACTGTGTGCTACAAAGTACAAAGGGACAGGCAAGTATTTGGATGGAGGAAAACAGCTGTTAATTCAATCCTCTCTATTCCCTTGGAAACTAAAAAAGCCCTTTCCCTTAAGACAGATAGCCCAGTGGAAAAGTTTGAGAGAAATGCTACTGGACAATTCTCTTGAATGAGGTATTTTATTTCCTTTCTGCAGGGATGATGGAGTGACAGAAGATTTCTGTTAGATCTCACACCAGAAAGGTACTTGCAGACAACACCTATACTCCTTGCTAGGCAAAGTTTTCACCAAACATGCCACTTCCTTCAGAGTGTATCAGTATAACTTGCTTTTTTGAGAATCACCTAAAGCTTCTAAAGAAAAGGCTACCTTGTCAGTGAGGGCAGACCGGAAGATCAAAGCCCACTAGTAATGACAGCCTGGTTAATGGTCATTGCTCAGTGGTAAAGAAGGAGCCGTGGGGTATCTAATCATGGGAGTTGCTACTGAGGACCTGAGTGAAACAACATGAACGTGATAAGCACAATCACCCTTCTACATTTCATCTGGATTTACAACCCATTACAGTCACAGTAAGTCTTTCTACTAACTTTAATGTTTTTTGGAAAAGGCCTCTATACAGTTTTTTATTTTAATATAGATCCTAGCTTTAATACTTTAAAGGATTTTTCAATTGTGTCAAGGGGAATGATTTAGAAAAGGGTTCTTTTTGGTATTGTTTTGTTTACACTCTTTGTTTAGACTATGATCTACAAGAATAAAACACTCACTATCTTGCCCTTCTTTATAATGAAATTCAGTGAAAGATCAATTAATCCCATTAAAGTAATATACAGCAAGAATGGATTTCTTTCATAATGATTTTATAACACTGATTGAATACATTGGATTAGATGTGATAACTCCTGAGTACAGTTTTCTTAATTCCTGATTAAGAGTCATGTGTTAAGCATTCATGTAGCTAATGATAAACTAATCTATTCAGGAGGACAGAATGTTTATAGCTAATTTATCAGTGACCTGCAACACAGTGTGAAAATAATTTATCAGTGATGTGCAATGTGCAATGCACAGGAAATGAACACAACTATTTTTAGATTCTTATTAATTTGCTGTGATTATAACCATGTGACTCTTCAGTAGCTACTGAAGACATGTTTTATAGTGTGACTGCATGGTGTTTTTACACTCTCTCTGTTTTTAATTATAGCATCATCATGTGAGTGTATCTGGACTAAGAACACTGTAGCTGTAGGCCATCAATAGCTTAATTGTTCAAGACCCTACATAAACTAGTCATTGCTTGTGGTGAGCTTTCTTTAGAAAGGATTGCATTCGGTGATGAAGAAAGCAGGAAGTAAATGTGAGGATGTGAGAAACAATAATAATAATAAAAAAATCAGAAGCTTTCCAAATTAAGTTCTAGAATGCTATTTAAAATCACTCATATGCTTTTCCATTTAATATCACCCTTCTCGCAACTTCCATTTGATTGCATCAATAGTATTATATATCTTATGATGACTTAAGACTTTCAATATTCTGGACAGACTTTGCTGAATATTGATTTTGGTCCTGAAAATGAACGTACATTTAATTGTTTGGAATTATCTAACACACGTGAAATTTAGTTCTTAAAATTACTGAAATCAGGAAAGTATCAGGAAAGCGATCAGTACAGAATTAGCATAGAAATTTAAAACTTAGCAGAGAGATCTAGAAGCGTTTCCAAAATATGACTGCTAAACATCAGTAAAAATAAATAATTGCTAAACAGCTAGAGAGCTACAATTTGCATATCATAATAGAACTCAAAAATATTTGCAAAACAATTTTTAGGGCAGGCATCATATTACAGTTACTGAACATTTTGACTCTTTAGGCAATATCTTCAGAAATAAAAAAAATGGAAGCAAGCAATTGCTGGGATTACAAAGTATTGAAAAAGTATATTAAAAAAAAGTTTTCCTACCAAAAAGAGGTGACAATCTAACTAATAAACAACTATAACCATTTATAATGTTTGGAGGTAATAAAAGAAATCATTCGTCATGTATTGAACATGTAAATGTGGTTTTCTCTTGGTAATTGTAACCTAGAAACATGCAGATAACATTTTTCTGAACACAGTACTGAATGCCATTTTTTTTAAGTTCTCTTAAAATTAATTTTTTTAGTCAAAGAATGTCACATTGCATGTTTGCTATTGGCCTGTTATTTTAATTGTCTGAAAAGCTAATGTTACTTGATTAAACTGACAAATTTTTGTATTTTCATGATGAGCATACGTAGCCAGGAATATATATGTAAAGACACATAACACAGAGACACACTTTCATTTCTAGTGTTATCTAAAAATAGCCTGAACTCCTTCCCTTCTTCATCAAAAGCTGTGTATAAGTTAGACGGAATGCAATACATTCACTAACTAGATTCCACTAAAGTACTATTTTATCATTTGGAGAATACAATGAATAGACACTGTTTAGACAGAAATGTTTTGAAGACCAAGAAAGTGACTGTTTTGGGTTAGAGGGGGAGATTACTGATTATATGTGTAATATTGGTTTTTCACTTGAGTGCTTAGGTTCTCCTGAGTGAAACTCCGAACAGAGTAGGAGATGAAGCCTAAGCCAAGAAGCAGTATCTGTAGTGCAAATTGACAAGCTAGAATGGAATAATGGGAAGAAACAACACAAAAGAGTGATAGTTTGAAGATATTGCATTAATGTCTTTCGCTATGAAACATGAGAAAATAATAAAATATTTTTTCTTTCTACTTAGAAAAAGCAAGAAGCTGAGTTTCATTTAATTTGTTGTTATATCAAATAGAAAAGAAAGCAAAAGGAGGGGAGGCATGCACAGAGACAAAGGAGAAGGGTGAGGAAGGAGAGAAGCAGGATGGCAGAGGATGCACAAGGGAGAAGGCAAAAAGATGGAAGGCAAGAGGATTCCTTATTGCAGAAATCTAACCTTCATCTCAAGTAGAGCTCTTGCTGAAACTCCTCATGCAACCATTTGTCTGAAAACTCTTGAGTAAACTAAAATTCAGTATCAGTGACCTCCCTGTGTTTCTCACCTGATCTATTATTTGTTCCCCTCTGATGTACTTTGTTACTGTTTCTAAGGGAATGAATTTGTCACTGACATCTCAACTGTCTGCCAGTTTCTTCTCCATGCAGAAGACTTCTTCATAATAGTTGTTCTGCAGGTGAATGCTGTTTCCAGCTGTCTCAAGTGTCACCCACTGCCTCCTTTTCTACTGCAGATTCTGCTTCTGACAATTTTGAGTTCATTTCCCATAGTTTCTCAGCTATATTTGTCCTCAAGTTTTCTCTCCCATCACTACATTTTGCAGGGTCAGGCTGACCCATTCAACTAAATATCAGGACTTCTATTTTTTTCCATTGTCTTTTACTTTTATCTCCAGCATATTTGACTGGGAAAATGTTTCTGTTCATATAACTCGCATCTCTGGGGAGGCCTGGTCAGTATCTTTGAGGATCCACTCTGGGGTTGTTCATGAAGGACTGCAGCCCCCGGGAATAACCTGTGCTGCACCAGGGAGAAAGTGTGAAGTGGAAAGAGTAGCAGAGAAGAGCTGTTCTGGACTGACCACAGTCCCCCATTCCCCATCCTCCTCCACCGCTTGAAGGTTGGGGAAGGTAGAGTAGTTGGGATTGAAGGAGTGAAATTGAACCTCGGAAGAAGAGGAGGTCAGGAGGGTATTTTAGTTTTTGTCTTTGTTTCTCACTATCTGAATCTATTTTAATGGGTAACAAATTAAATTGATTTCCCCAAGGTCAAGTCTGTTTTGCCTGTGATGGTAATTGGGAAGTGACCTCCCTATCTTCATTTTGACCCATGGGATTTTTCATGTTTTTTCTTTCTCCATCCTTTTGAGGAGGGGAGGAAGAAAGTGGCTGGGTGGGTGTCTGGCAGCCGGTCAAGGTCAATCCATCACACATGCATAAGCTCTGTAATCTTCCAGATATGTTGGCTGCCTGACATTAACTTGGTCAAAAATGATGCACAAGTTGCTGTTGCAGTGGAAGCACAGATAGATTCAGTTGCTGAGTACTTTATAGATGGAAAGACAATTGAGTGCATAGACTGAATTCTGAGTCCAACTCTGACATTGGGTCTTCCTTGCCTTAGTCAAGTCACTTGCCTTCAACAGAATTACTAGCTTTTAGGGCTTTCACTGTACTTTATGAAGTTTATTATATGCTTCTTGCAATGCTTTGCTATGTAAGAATGAAAATCCATCACAGAATTCCCCTGACATTTGTTAAATTTGCAATGACCAATAGTCCATTGCTATAACAGTGGGAGGGCCCTGGATCTCTCACGTTTTCAGATAGGCATTTTTCACTTACAAGCCTAGCTGAACAAAACACTACTCTTAAATTCTGTGGATTCTTTTTTTCTGCATCAGAAAAATGCAAAAATTTTCCTTAGAGATGCATGACTTAGAGAAGTTTTCCTATCCCTTTCCTCTTATCGATTTGGTATTCTGACCAAATACAGCAAAGGCAGTGGAAGAGCTCCTGTTAGCATGAAAGAACCTAAGATCAAGACCTTATTGAGGGATCTGGGTATCGCAAGCATATAAACGCTTGACTGGGCATTGTTAATTATACATCAAAGTGACTTGAAATTAGTTTCAATATAGACTCATTTGTCAGCTAGAATCTCCTGATCTTGGAAAATGTGAACACTCATCCTTTGAGATGAAGGAAAAGTCAGGAAAAGTCTAGGTGCCAAACATGCAGGTTACATATGAGAAGCCCTTATGTGAAATCTTATTTTAAACCTGCAATGTCTGGCAGACTGCTTAAAAAGAACTTTTTTGTTGCTCTCCTCTGACGAATAGTTTTCCACATTATGCAGCTACAAGGTCTTCTGATTAAGTACTATGCAAGTTGAAACAGGACGAGCATTCATATAGCTAAATTTAGTTATAGTGCTGCTGTTGCTTGCTGATAAGCTAGAATTACATCCTTTTGATTTTTCTGCCATTTAAAAAATATTTTAGAGGATTATTAAGTTCATAATCAGAATTATCACTGTCTGTCCATACTGGATTTAGGCCTTGTGGCTGAAGTGTGATTTCATACTTGACTATCTTTGTTTTCACAAGACAATATGCTTCATAAATTTAACTCCTAATGAAGTGACTTTAAAAAGAGCGACACAACGTATTCAGTTTTTTAAAATAGTTAAAGACTCTTCAACATATTCTGTCAGAAGAGTGGAAAGCTATGAAAGACTATAATTAAATGTCCAGTATTCCCAACGTCATGGAGAACAATGGTAATAGCTCCTGTAATATTTTTTGGATGGCTGCTTATTTTATCTGTATAAATCAATAATGTCTTTGACAGAGATGTGCAAAGAGTTTTCTTGGGCAGAGAATTTCTGAAGTGCGAAACCTGTTTGTCACATCTCAAACAATCTGCCAATGATGGACTCATCTTCTATTCTTACTCTCCCATTCCTACCCCTTTAAGACATTTTCATAAACGTAACTCTCTAATAAATCATACACTATTCCATTATCATTACTGAGCTAAAAGGAGTTAGCAGCAGATGTTCTAGAGGTCAGCCATTTGGCTTTGCTTTTGTGATCCATTTGTTTGCTTCCTTTCTGTGACAGAGTGGTAGAACACCACACCACGGGGACAAGTGGTGGACCTATGAATTCCTTAAGATTACTGGACAGACGCTGTAGTCCACTATGGAATCTCTGGGATACTGTGGTACGGTCCATGGCTTTTTTTCATCTCAATGAACAGCCCCGGTTTGAGGACCCTTTAAAGTGGAAACACCTAGGAAGATAAGGTGTCTTAAATTTTTGTTTTCCTATCACATAGTATGCAAAAGAGAGATGGCGAAATATAGCCACTGTGATCCCTAGCAATGCTCTATTGCCTAAATTTCCAGCTCCTTGTCAGCCTTAATGTAAATAAAGGCATGCTAATATTCTGACATAGCAAAAGGTGAAAAGACTGTAATTTTTGCAGAATGTAGAGGAGAAAACTAAGGCCTGTTTACGTGATACACTTCCAGGCTGTGCTGTCACAGCCAGGTAAGATTTACCCACAGCAGACGTGCTACCCTTCAACCTGGTGTAATAGAATCTGTATTAGCTCTGTTTTGGGGTGGAGGAACTGATTATTTCCATGTTTAAGTTATTTCTAAAAGCATCTGTGATTCTACTCAGCTTTGTTGTGCAAGACTGTAAAACGGCTTTTCAGTTTTAGAGCCTCTCAAGGGCTTCTCTGTCATAGATCTCCTTATCAGTTCAGATCCTATTCTTAAAATTGTTAATAAAGCAGATCAAGACTACTCTGTTTACAAAGGCCAGCCTGCTTACCTACCAAAACGTTGTGTTTTAAAAAAAAAGGCATCTTTTTTTTTAGAACACAACATTTCTACACAACCCGTTCTTTTTTGTTTTTTCCCTCTCACAAAACACTTACCATGTTAAAGGTCCCTGCTCCAAAGTTCTGAACAGGTCTAAATTAAGAAGATGATTTACTTAATATATTTATACTACTAATGGCCCTTGGTTATAACTAGGTGGTAGATTAGGCTGCTAAACTGAACTAGAACAAATACATTACTTGAAGTGAATTAATAAATTCAGATTAAGCATTTGTTGTCTCTGCAAAAAGAAAAGAGATTAGCTATTTGTCATAGCTAATGTGGAGTTTCTCAAGCTATTCCAGAGGGTAAAACAGTCTAGGACAAGAATCACTTGACAATACTCTGCTACAGTGACCTGTCTTGAACGTGGGGACAGATTACACTGGCAAACAATTCTCTCCTTTGTATTGTAACAACATGTGCAGATGATGAATAATCTTTTGGGCCTCATCTTCAGTAAATAGAACCATGTTGATGCTGCCTCAGCATGGATGTGTTTCTTACATGCTGAGGTCTGACTGTAAATCTGATCAAAGAATTCTCTTTACATGAAAAAAAATTCAAGGCTCACAGAAAAGAATTTATATGAGTTTAAATAGTAGAGCTCTTTTCTGGAAAATTACTCTGTTGGGTTGTTGGTTTGGGGTTTTTTAATTTTTTTTTTAAATGCTGCAGTCTGCTATTCAGATCATTGCCTTAACACTGAGGATATAACTTCTCAGACAAAAAATATTAATAATTGTCTATTGTTAGACTTTGCAGTTTGAATGGTAGGTGGGATAAAAATAAAAATTAAGGTTACGAACCCTCGTGTGTGGTTTGGTGCTGAAACAGAAATTGACAGAAATGGGGAGTTTTCTTCCTAATCAGCAGACTTACACCATAAATTCTTTAGCACAGACTTTAAAAGTAGCAGAGACATATGATTTTAATGGTAATTTGAGGAGTTTTGGTATATCTGCAAGAAAAATGTGGATATCTTAGAACAATCTTGTTTGAAGGCCAATGGTGGAGATGATAATGACCAGTAAATATTACCTGGACACTGGAAAAAGTAAAAAAAAATCAGAATGATCTTTTCTCATTGTCTGTGCTTGATTTGTGTTGCAGCAGAATTTGCTACAAAGAAAGCATATGTGGCCTTTACAAGGAGAAATTTATATTTTTTAAAATATGCTGGATACCTGCTGTTTGCCACTGTGGCTTCTTTTCTCCAAGCTATCTTTTTCCGTCCTTAACTCAGCTGACTGGAGAAAGATAAGCTTTGAATATTTTATAGCCGTATCTTTTTTTAGAAAACCTAATAAGGCTTCACTTGTTACTTGGCTGCAATTTCTGTCAAGGTATCTACACCTTTAAGTTGTTTCAACCATCTCTCTTATTTTTATCACTCTGGAAATTAGGAACCACATACCTCAGCATGTAGGGAACTCCTTTCTGATTCTTGTAAAAGCTTAACAAATAAGAAGCCTTTTCACCTCATGTGGCATAATGCAACAGAGCATAACTATGTGAGGTGAAGGACATTTGCCTTGTTTTAAAAGGGCACTCACATAGCTACTACTTGTCAGCAAAGAGGCAATGGTCATCAGTGTAAGGAACATGTACAAAATATGAATCAATTATGGATCAGGAACGAGCTAAAGTGTGCTAGCTCTGATTTGACCTTCCATACATCAAAGCCTTAAAGCCCTCTGGAATTGAAGCAAGACCTTCAATCATCCTGCATTTACTCACTAAAAAGCATAAGGAGCACTAAACAAACAGCACTGTGGTTGGTGGTTACTGGATGAGGCCCAGTTGCTGCTCCTGATGCTTCACTAATGTATAACCTTGTGATTGTATCCTGTTCAGAAAGTTTTCAAAAAGGATTTTTGATTGCTTTTATGGTTTTGTGTGCTTTGGGGAGAGAGAACTGCATAATGCGAAAAAAAAAATCTGTTTTGGTAGTGCTAGTTAAGTCTGCTAAAAGTAGCTTTCAGGTGAATTTTGTTTGGGAAGGGCTTTTTTTTTT